>NIPM01000727.1:0-53640 GCA_002738285.1 Holacanthella duospinosa
CAGGTTCTAGCCAGGACATCAGTTGATCCTTCTGTGGCGCCATGTACAAACAACACATGTTTCATCAAAAGTTGGAGTTCTTTTCAGCTTTTCTTTAGTCTTACTATAATTGGAGAGGTTAAATATACAAGCCTGAACCCTGTNAGTTGGAGTTCTTTTCAGCTTTTCTTTAGTCTTACTATAATTGGAGAGGTTAAATATACAAGCCTGAACCCTGTAATCCTTCTGATCTGCGTTCAATTCCATTGATATATAGCGACCATGTCGCTTACTCAACTTTAGATCATCAGTTAACATTAGATACACTAATGATTTGGTGATATCTAAACGCTCGCTAATTAGCCTTACACTTATAGCTTTGTTTTCCAATAAAAGTCCTTTAACAGCTTCAATACGTTCTAGCTTTTCATCGCTTTTTTCAGATGGCCTTCCTAGAGCTTCTTCTATCAATATCCCTCCCTTCTTAAACCTTGATTGCTATCTCTCAACTGTTCTCAGAGATATTGCACTATTACCTAAAGTATTTTTTAATTCTTGTTGGATTTGAGAAGGACATTTACCATGTAGAGTTAATTATTTAATAATTATACGCTGATCTTAAGCACTAAATGATTCAATCAATTCTTCTTAAAAATTCATTTTGAAAAAAAACAAAACTGTGTGTATTATTTATAAATAAATTGTTTCCATATTATATATAATCAATTTCGTTTCAATTCATTACACTTTAAACGAGGTGTGGAGAAAAAGTTCACCGCCACATTTTCTTGGACACCCTAATAATTGTCTCACTTGGTTTTGTCGAATAGATTTATCCTCAATGCAAATATTAAAGTTGTTATGGTGTTTCCATTAATATTTTTAAACAATGATAAAAAATACACAGTCGCAGCTATCTTTCAAGTAAAATTCTTTTATAAACACTTGTTTTATATTTTAAATTATGCATGTTTTGACAAGACTTTACATTCAATTAGCAAAATTTTGTATGTATTCGATAATTTGGAATTTAAGAAATATCACATTGTCTGATTTTCTTTATAGTATCATATATTGTTTTTGTATGAATTTAATTATTTTTATATCCGCTATTTCCAAAGATTTACTCGTCTATATGGGACAAAATTTTTGAAACATAATTATATCCTAATTGGTCGAGGAATTTTAGTTTCTTGAATGAATAAAATAGTAAATAAATTTATGTATTTATCAACTTTGCTATCCATAAAATATCTCTTAGCTATATTTCTTTCCATTTTAGTTGTTTCCTCATCCTATTTTCAATATGATGCACTAATATGAAAGAATTATAACCGAGGCTTCAAAAATATTATGCCATATTATGCCCACCTGAAACGAATGGGAACTTTGCTAATACTAATGCCAATTAAGGCCAACTATCTTTATTGAATAATTTATGGATAAGGTATTTGAAAAATATACTATAACCTGTATAATTTTGATGTAAAACTGTCTATTTCAAAACATTATTTTAAGATATTTCTATTCCTATCTGTCTCAAGTCACGCATAGCTGTGGCCATTTTCAAATGACACCTGCGAGGACATGAATATTTGCAAAAATTTTCTCATTTTTGTATATCAAACTCATTAACATATTGAATTATATAGAAAGTTATAAATATTTCCGATGTTTTACTCGCAGTATATTGGTATCTATAAATATGCACCCAAAATGGCGAATTTTAATTTTGTTTCATTTTAGAAAATCGTACAAATCTTTAAGCCTTTAAAGATAAATAAAATGCAAAGCCAAAATAAATTAACAGAAAAAATATACCGCTTAATTTGTGCCAAAAAAGTGATTATATAGTAAAAATACTTTATAATTACCTTCAATGTGTGACGAGATTTCGCGAACTTAATGCGAACCCTATATATACTGAGGTACTCAATTCTATTGACATTTCTTAACTTCGAAATAACATCGAATAGTATATCCGAATTTCCACTGATATGTATCTTTTTCAATCCATATATTTTGTCTAAATTAATAATTGAATCTAATTTTGCTTCATATAAAAATATACTGTATACTCTCAATTCATTAAAATCTTTATAATCTTTTTGATTTAAATAAAGTCGAAACCCATTTAGTTTTATAAACGGATTATCTAACAGATATTGTAAAAGCTCGTTTTGTCTTGTGTCATATGCCACTCTATTTGCCGGTGTTTGTATTTCCACTTGTAAAGCAAAGTCAATTTCATCTACATGAACAAATTTTAGTCTTTTACATAAAGAGCTTATAATTTGATAATCAAATTTGTGATCATTAAAAGTTTCTTCTTTAATCAAATGTAAGTAATTGCCGTGTTTTTCCAAAACTCTAATGGGGATTTCTTTGTTCGATAAAGCTTTATAAAGAAAAGGAGGACATAATGAGTTGATATTCTTATTTACATGATTAATTTATTTTGTATCTCTATGCCATATTATTTCTCTCCATAAATTATCTGGTAAGTCTTATAAGGCGTGGTCCATTATTCCTGTCCAATTTTATAAATTTAAATACACAAAAATTATATAATTTTTGAAACACAAAATCACACACATTAAACAATCTTTATTATTATTTATTAAATTAAAGCGATAAAATTTCAATAAGTTTTATTTTTAAAGAATGAGAACGATGAAAATCAAACAAGGCAAATGGAATCTGCCACTATTACGAAGACATTATTTCACGTGATCTAAAAAAGACTACTAAACATTTTAACGAACAAGGAATTTCCGTAGTTTGTACAAACAGAGTTGGAGTTATAAGTATAATAATAAAAAGTTAAAAGTTAATAGTAAAGGTTTACTATTTATAATTTGTAGGAAAAAAGGAGTTTAGGAGTAAAGGAGAATTAAATACTTCCTTTACCTAATGAAGCAGTGTAATCTGCGACATCCTGCCTTTTTCTAAATGGTTTGAGCTTCCTGAGGTTAAAAAGTTCAGTACAGTTACCCATTTGAACTTTACAGTATTATTTCCATAAATATTCAATATTTTAAAAGGTCCAATAAATTCTTTGTCCAGTTTGTTTACTTTAATTTTATTCTTTATATATACCAAATCAGAAGGCTTAAAATGGTATTCTATTCTACCATTATTTTGCTTTTCTAAGTCTTTAAATTGTTGCTTTTGTGTTTTGTCTTGTGATTTTTTTAAAAGAGAATATCTATTTTCTATTTTTAAATCAGGCATAATAAGATTTTTCCATAGACTAATTCTCCAGAACAATTTAAAATTCAATGATAGCTTACGCGAAGACTCCAAGCAATTGCCTGTAAACTTTCATGCCATTTATTAGGATCTTCCAAAGTCTTTATAGCTGAATTTAGATATTGGTGCATAGGTTCTACGACCCCATTTGATTGCGGGTTGTAGCTAGAAGAAGAGAATGTTTAATACCATAAGAAGAGAGAAGCCTGAAAAATTCGTTATAGACGAATGCTTGATCAGTAGTCACTACTTATGGTCTTGGATATTTACAGAGCCAAATATCGTCAAACTTCCTTGACACAGCTTTAGAATTAAGTGTTTCAAGTTCGCAAAACTCTACAAATCGAGTTTCATAGTCTATCATCGTCAAAATAAACTTGTATTGTGTACCATTTTCTGACTCAGATACAGGAAGTGGTCCTACAATATCAACACCAAAATGCTCAAAAAGTTGGTTTTCTTTTATATGCGAGTCAGAAAGTTTGCCATAGCTTTTGCCCACTTTGAATTCTTAACATTTGTTGCATTCATTTGTGAAATTATTAATTTCTTTTTGCATATTTTCCCAAAAAACCAACTTGTTTAAGGTATTATAAAGCTTTTAGTATCCTGGGTGGTGGAGATTATCATGAAACCATATCATAGTTTTAATTCTTAGTGTAACAGGCAAATACTTTTTATCATTGACATGTAAAATATCCATTCCATCTATTCTTTTTACATTTAGCTTAAATTTTGATTTTATTTGGGTTTTCTTTTGTTCAGAAGCTATATTTTGAATGTCCAAATGAAAAGTAAAATTGTCATCTTCATTTTGTAAAAGTGAATTTAAAGAATAATTTTGCTTAGAAAATCAGCCATTGTATTTTTAGAGCCTTTTATATAGACTATTTTTAAATTATAGTCACTTAAAATAAAGCTCCAACGCATTGCTCTACTAATTGTAGACTTTTGGAGGTATAATAAGTTGCTGTGATCCGTGTATACTGTGATAAGTGCACCCAAAAGCAAATGTCTTAGCTCATTCAAGGTATAAACAATCGATAATGCTTCTTTATCGATCACGGAGTAGTTTCTCTGTGATGCAGTGAGTTTACAAGAAAGAAACCAGACTGCTTTACCTTTTTGAACTATTACACTTCCGATCGCTGTTTCTGATGCATCACAGTAAATTTCAAAAGGTTTGGTTGTATTGACTTTGGATAGGTTAGCATTATTGATCAGAATAGATTTAACTTCGTTTAAAATTTTTTCATGTTTATCAGTCCATAAAAATGTTTCTTTTTTTGCTGATCATTTTGGTTAGGGGTGATAAAAGCGAGCTGCAATTTGGAATAACCATTCGGAAAAAGTTTATTACACCAAGGTCTGACATAAGTTGCTTTTTATTAGTTGGAGATTTTAATTTTTGAATAGATTTTATGTTTTCGTAAGACAGTTTAAGTCCTTTATCATTTATAGTAAAGCCAAGATAGTTTGCATGATCCACAGCGAACGTACATTTCTTCAGATTCGCTGTTAAATTGAAATCTTGCATTTTTATCAGCGTATTAGTATATGCTGCAAATGCTCAGTAAACGAATTTGAATAGACTAGAATATCATCCAAATAAATGAGCACATAAGGACAATCTTTAAATATGGCCATTATTGAATTCTAAAAGGTCGAAGGCGCTCCGGATAAACCCTGGGCTATCCGGGTAAATTTGTAGCATTCAAATGGAGTGCTAAACGAGGTTTTATCTTGATCGCCTTCGGCGATTTTTATTTGATAATATCCACTATTAAGATCTATTTTACTATAGTATTCATAGCCGCTTGCTGTCAGGAGGTGGTCTTGAATATTTGACATATAACAATTTGGCACCGAGGTTTGGGAGTTCAATTTGCGAAAATCACAAATTAGCCGTAATTCCTTGCTTTTTTGGAATTACGAAGCATGGAGAACAGAAATCGTTAATGTCATTCCGTTTTATTACGCTTAGAGACTCTAGTTTGTGAAGTTCTTCTTTAAGTTGATCATAATAACACAATGGAACTTTATATGGCTTCAGTTTAAATGGTGTGTTAGTGTGGAGCATAATTTTGTGTTTAACGTGTGAAGAAGATCCAAGTCTGCCGTTGAAACTTTCATAATGTTGATTTGAAAGATTTTTTAGTTGGTCCATTTTGTCTTTTGGTGGATTCTGATTTGAGCTTGAGTCATAAGATAACTTGTCAGAAGGATAGTTGATGTCAATTTTTTCAAAGGCTAGTTTATCTGGATCTAGTTCAGTCATTTACTCTGATATATTAATTTTCTGCATAGTTTGCATATTCAAAACATTGTCGAGAATTTTAAAGGTGTTTTCATTATAGTTAATAATACAGTTAAGCTCTTTAAGTACGTTATTGCCGATAATTACATCATAATTCATTGAATTTAAATCCATTAAGTCCATACTTAACTCTTTGTTTGAGTTTACAGTATAGAATTTAACTTCACTATTTATAAAGTGGGTTGATTTAACTTGACCACTATTAGCAGTTATAAAGATTTTGGGAGATTCAAGAGGTTTTGATATAGTTCCGAGCCTTTTTGAGAATTCTTTAGAGACGAAAGAATTAGAAGCACCACAGTCGATTAAGCATTTATTTTAATTTTTTCCTTCACCAAGGGAGATAGGAATTGTTAGCAATTTAGAATTGGAAATGTAGTTAACCGAATTCTTATTTTTGAGTTTAAAGCACTCATCCTTAACATGGCCAGACTTTTTTCAATAATTGCAAAATTTCGAGTTTTTCTTGTCTTCACTTTGGTCACTGTATTGCTGATTATAAGGCTTTTTGGTTGAATTTTTGTGGTATTGGCGATTTGAATGGTTGGTTTTAAAATTTGGTCTATAAGATTGCGACTTATTCATTAGATGTGGCTTAACTTCGCTTATACGTTGTGTGAATATCACTGCATCGTCAAGATTTTCAGGTCCTAATACCATCACTTCAGATTTTAGTACATTAGGAAGGCCATTGAGGAATATACAGTCGGCGCAAAAATTATCCGTACGGATATAATTTTAACTTTTAACTTTTAAATTTTAAATTAAAAGATTTAAATAAATAAATAAATAAAAAATTTCAAAAAATATATTTTATTTTTTTAATAAATATTTTTAATTATAATTTGACTTAATAAATTTTTTTAAACTTTAATTAAAAAAAATTCAAATAAATAGATTTAAAGTTTTTTTTGAAGTTTTAATGTGCAAAAATTATCCATACAGATATATTTTATTAAAAAATAAGCATGATTATTACTTAATTGGACCTCCTTTATTCTTAATAACCATTTCACACCTCTTATTCATTGTGCTAACAAGTGTATTACAGACTTCTTTAGGTATTTTTTGCCATTCTTCTAAAATACATTTCTTTAGTGTATCTTTTCCAGTGATCTCTTTTTCATTGAGTTTTAGTTGTAAATAACCCCATAAAGTCTCAATAGGATTCATTTCTGGTGATTGCCCAACCCAATCTAGAACATTAACTCCAGAATCATTCAGCCATTTTGTCACAATTTTTGCTGTATGTTTTGGGTCTCTATCATGTTGAAATTGAAAATTATCTTGAAGACCGAGAATTTGAACAGAAGGTGCCAAATTTTCTTTCAAAATTTCTAAATAATCTTCTTTATACATTATATCTTCAATAAAAACCAAGTTTCCAACTCCAGACTCAGAAAAACATGCCCATACCATTACAGAACTACGCCAGTTTTTGGTCTTTGGGGCTAGACAATTTAATTCTAATTCTTTACCACTTTTTTCTCCAAACAATTGACCTTTCATTACATTTAGAGACACTAAATTTGCTCTCATCAGACCAAATTATCTTATCCCAGTCAATTTGAGAATTTAAAAGATCTCTAGTCCATTTAATTCTTCCGATCCTATTTTGCTTTGAAATATATGGTTTTCTTCTTGCTATTCTTCCATATAATCCCATATTATGCAGGCGATTCCTTATTGTTGATTCAGAAATAGTGCTATTATTATATTTTTCAAGATCAGCACCAACTTTTTTAGCCGATGTTCTTCTATTATTTTTAACTATTCTTCCTATAATTATATCTTCTTTATCTGTTGTTATTTTTGGTCGTCCTCTTCAAATGCTATTTAATACACTTCCATCGCGAGAAAACTTGTTAACGATATACTGAACACTGGATTTTGGACAATTTAATATTTTAGAGATCTCACCAAGGCTAAGTCCGTCTTTTTTTAAGTTTACAATACTGGTTCTGTAATCATTTGAATATTCTTTAGTTTTCCCTCTCATTAGTAATTATATGATGAGTTTTTTTTTTTTTTTTTTTTTTNGAGGTTTATGTGCAAAAATTATCCATACGGGTATATTTTATTAAAGGAATATTAATATTTTTTGATTCAGTCAAAAAACCTTAATATTCCTTTAATAAAATATACCCGAAACCCCCAAAAAATTTTCAAATCTATTTATTTGAAAATTTTCATTAATTTAAATTATAATTAAAAATATTTATTAAAAAAATAAAATATCATTTTTTATTTATTTAAATATTTTAATTTTGAATTTGAAATTATATCCGTACGGATAATTTTTGCGGCGACTGTATATAGCTGTTCGCGAGGCGATACCTTTTCTTCTGGAGTTTGGGCTATTGCATTGATTGTGTCAATTAATTTTTTAAGTTCTAATTCATATACATTAAGATTAGTCTTTAATTTAATGTTTCGAAGCATTGAGTTGTATTAGATATAGGAATTTGGTGGAATATAGGTTTTCTTAATTAGTTCTAAAGCTTCTTTGTAAGATTTAACTTCTCCGTTGATTAAAGTTCTTAGGGCTTGTCCTTCTAGAACGATATAAAGGTTTCTGAGGCTATCTTCTGCTTTCCATTTGCATGGTTTAATACAGAGATTATACATTTGCAGCAAAAAAGTAGGTATCATTTACTGTACCAGAGAACTTCTCTATGCTGATACTTGGTTGATTTTCGTTACTGCCATTGGTGTCGACAACTTTGAATTCGATAGTTTTCTTTATTGTAGTCATGTTTCGTGTTGAGATTTTTTACGCGTTAGTTTTGAATTGAATAATTGATAAGGATAAAATTGGTAATTGATAAGGTCAGAAATAAAATTGAGTTAATAGGTCGGATTGATTAATAAGCGATAATATTGGTAGATAAGTTGATAGGTTGAATAAACGAGTACTTTTATCTTGATTTTATAGCGAGAATTTTCTTCAAATCTTTTCTTGGTATTTGTATACAAAATGCTGTAGTTTGTACAAACAGAGTTGAAGTTATAAGTTTAATAATAAAAAGTTGAAAGTTAATAGTAAAGGTTTACTATTTATAATTTGTAGTAAAAAAGGAGTTTAGGAGTAAAGGAGAATTAAATACTTCCTTTACCTAATGAAACAGTGTAATCTGTGACAGGAATAAGTACAAAAACTATACATATAACTATAAATAGATTCAAAGAAACAGGTACTTCTAGTTATAAAAAGAGTCCTGGTCGTCCTATTAAAATAATGACTTCGGTTGAAGTTTAGTATAGGTTTGATAAACCTTAACCCCAAAAAAATGGAAAATGACGCAAGAATAATGCCACAAATCTCTGAATTAGTGGATTTATTCTTTAATGAAGAGAGTTGTATAAGTTTCTTGTTTGAAAAAGAGGTTTTTTACAGTGAGAATAATTTTCAGGCTTGTAGTACTATAAGGAGACTTCATTTAAGAAAAGGGATCTTTCAGTGTGGAAAAAGAGAGTGTAGGAAAGGTATTTCCATTAGAAAAGGTTCTATTTTATGGACACAAGCAACCTTGTTCAAAGATTTTGTTTCTTAGGTATCTGTGGTTGAAAAAAGTCACCATCTCTTCTGCTTGTTGATCAGTGGATGCAGCAAACCTACAATCTCATCATTTTATGGACACTTTCTCCAGATAGTGGCTGATTCTTTGGAGTTAGAGGACTGTATAATGGGTGGAGAAGGTATAGTAGTGGAGATAAATGAGACCAATTTGGGCAAAATAAAGTGTAATAGAGGTCACAGGGTTGAGGGTGTGTGGGTTA
Source organism: Holacanthella duospinosa (assembly GCA_002738285.1). Lineage (NCBI taxonomy): Eukaryota > Metazoa > Arthropoda > Collembola > Poduromorpha > Neanuridae > Holacanthella > Holacanthella duospinosa. The sequence continues at coordinate 9,329 of NIPM01000727.1, forward strand.
TTGGTGGTATTGAGAGGACCGAAGAGGGAAAAGTGTTCTTAGCAAGAGTTGAAGATAGGTCAGCAAGTACCCTTGAGGATGTCATAAGGAGATATGTGAGGCCTGGGTCTATTATACATACGGATAGGTGGAGAGGATACTCACAACTTGCTTCAGATGGTATGTTTTCTCATTCAGTTGTTAACTATTCCAAGAATTTTAAGGATCCAATAACCGGTATGCATACAAACACCATTAAGGGACTTGGAATGGTTTGAAGATGCAGGTCAAGCCAAGAAATAGGACAAGAGGTGAAATTGAGTAGCACTTATGGGAATTCATTTGGAGGAAAGTCAATAGAAATGGCTTGTGGAGAGCGTTTATAACTTCGCTGAGAGATATTTCATATGAATAAACAAGATATTTTTAATTTATTATTTTTATTTTAAGGGTTAGGGTTGGGATTAGGGTTATGCGAAACCTATAAAAACCAGATCCCACAATCTGACCAAAACAACTATACATAAGATTAAAAAGAAGAAGTTAAATATAAAAACTCATAAGAAAGAAATAACCCCGAAATACACAGAAGATCAAAAAAGAAGAATCAAAACAAAATTAAGAAAATTGGTTGAAAAAAGACTTACATCAACGTCATCGAAAATGATCGTGATGGATGACGAAACTTATTGAATGCACGATCCAAATGATAATGAAAATCAATCATATTATACATGTGAAGATAAAAACACTATTTTGGATAAATTTTGATTTAAAGGTAAAGCAAAATTTCCGAAAAATATATGGTGTGACAAGCCATTCATTCTTTAGGAAATATATCTAAACCGTTTGTCTTTAAGCCTCCAATGACAGCAGAACTTTATTTACTTGAATATATCAAAAAGAGATTACTTCCTTTTATAAATGAACGTGATGTTCTTTTTTGGCCAGACATGACGAGGTATCATTACGCGAAGAAAGTAGTGGCTTATTTGGATGAAAAAAATATAGATTACATAGAATGGGAAAATAACGCACCAAATGTACCCCAAATAAGACCTATTGAAAGATTTTGGGCATTATGTAAAAAAGATTATATAAACAGAAATAAATCACCCGAAAGTTTAAATTCATTTAGAAAAATATGGGAAATAATCTCTAAAAAAGTTACCAAGTCTAGTGGCCAAGCATTAATGAAAGGGCTTAGAGAAAAGATCCTCCACACCGCAAGGAAAGGTGTGTGTGAACCATTTAAAAATAAAAAATGAAACGTTAAATTAAATAAATTTATATATATATATCGTTTATTTTTAAAGTAAATATTATACTTGTTATTATTCTTTTAGTTTTTGGACAGAAATAACGGACCACACCTTATTTCGTTCATTTTGAAAACTTTGTGATTTGTTTTTAGACAAACCAAGAATATCAAAATTTTAATACAAAGACCATGAATTCTTGCTTTATAACTGTTCTTTTCAACCTTTTGCGCTCCCTGGTTACTATTTCAAAATATAGGATTATCATAGGCTGCCATATCGCAAAATATGAGTAGCTCATGTGACACGAGTCTATAAAGCCTCTTATATACAATATATTGACTTCATGATATATAAAATCAGTCATCGTTCTCATCTTTATTCTATTTTTGGTTAGATACAAAGTCGATCTTTTCAAATCCCCATAGACAATCCGGATGAATGATAAATGTGGATTTCGATATATTTACCTAATCATTACTAGGAAGTAACCCTATTATAATCACTTCTTTCATGATCTTATTCCTGCATTTGAGCTTAACAAGACGAATCACTGCAGGTTCTTCGGATCAACGTAGAGATATGGAAGACATTATTATTACATGGTGTGAGTTCCCTCTTTCTGTATGTTGATACTTTCATGCTCCATTTATTAACTAATTTTTTTTGTGAAATAACTTTATTAAAAATAATTTTTAAATAAATTGTCGACAAAACAATAATAAAGATTGGATTGTTTTTGTACCTAAAGTGCACATAGTGTTTCTAGTCTAGTCTAGAAGCCCTTATGGAGTTATGGGTTTGTAGAAGACATTTCTTTTACTTTTCTCAATTGTTTGTTGATTTGGATTCTTATCGTCGAGACAGTTTCTCTGATACTTTTTTTCGAATTTTCATACACTATTTTGAAGTATTCTTTGTTGATTTCCTATAGAATAGTTTGGAATACCACCGCGTTTACTTTTCTTCTCGTTTTAATATTAGGCTCCAGATTAATATTCAGGAAGAACTTTTTACAGAGATCCCAGATTTTTTGGCTTATACCACATTCTTTATATCTGTTTTATATGTGTCTGGAGCTGAGCGACATCTGGCGCACATTGTTTCCTCATATGATTTATAGTGTTTCGTTCGATTATACGAGAGTATTTTATTCTACGCTAGTTTCCGTATAAAGGAAATTATCTTTGGTTGAACTTCCTTGTATCTCATCCATAAATTAGGGCTGTTATAGTATGAATCCTCCCAAATTTGTTTCAGTTCTACAATTCTGATCTTGTATTCCAGGTCGCATTTGTAATATTTTTCACATAATATTTCTCTTCCTGTGACTGTGGTATAATCTAATGAGTCTTCATTGTTTTTTAGTTAGATTCGATATATCCGTGTTGGTGTTTCTTCAATATAAACCATATCTTCCATCTTCTTTCGGCTTATCAATAGATCTCTGAAATTATACTTATCTAGTGGTTCTTTTTTAGAATAAGAGATTTCCATGGTTCATATTTATCGAATATTCTAACACCCAGTAGTCTACTAAGTTCCTTTTTACCTTGATGACTCCAGTATTGTTCGGATTTAAATATTTCGACCATGTTTTTGAAGCACAAGGCTTCAAATTGTTCTTTAATTGGAATCAGCCCAAAGTCAGATTTTTTATAGTCCTTATACATTTCTATCAAAGTTGTACCTATATTAGACGTTCCTTTGCGGAATTTCATTGAGCTTTTGATAAAATCTTTTCGAAAAACATAATGCTTCGGTCTTATAGTAAATAATAGAGTATATCATTGTATTTATGACTATACATTTTCCTCTAATAGAGAGACTTCTTGTTTCTAACTTAGATGATCTATTTGCTAAACTTTCAATCAATTTTCTTTGTTTTTCACTACGTCTATGCCTTTATTGTTGAATATTATACTCAGGTGCCTAAAATTTTCATTGTCTTTTATGTTTCCATGCTTGATATATCTTCCACTTCACCTATTTTGACTATTTTAGTCTTATCTAAGTTAAAAGAGATTCCTGAGGTTTTGGTAAAAAGATCCTTGATATTTAAAAGCTTGTTGTACTCTTCTAATGATCTTAGAAAAATGACTGTATCATCAGCAAAACTCAATGAGGTTAGTGATATATTGTTTTGAATAAATCCAGTCACTTTTCCTTTACAATATCTATAAAAGCTTCCATGCAGATGTTAAAAACCAGAGGAGATAAACGTCATCCTTTCTCAATGCCATTGAGTATATGATTTTTATAGGATCTAGTCCTGGTATTTTTATCTTGATATAGGAATTAGCATAATATGAATGCAAGAACTTCAGACAACTTCCAAGGCCTGCTTTTGCACCCATTTTATTCAGCCAGGAGCATGACAATTTGTCAAAAGCCTTCTCTATGTCTAATAATAATGCATAACCAGCGTCTTTATTATCATTTCCAAGTATTTTGTGAAGAGAAATTGTATTATTTATGATATGTTTTCTTTCCGTAAATCCATATTGAGAGGAAGAAGTGATTTTTGCCATTATTGGACGCATTCTAATAGAATAGATTTTACTCATAATTTTAAGATCATAATTCGATAGAGATATAGGTCGCCAGTTTTTAATCATAGATCTATGTCCTCCCTTATATAAAACAATAAGATTTTCTTCTTCTAGGCACTTTATTATTTTATTCGGCTTTATAATATCTGCATAAAGTATTTGAAATATAATTGCTATATTTTGCTGGTATTTTTTATAAAATCCGTAAGTAATACCATCAGTTCCAGGCTAATTTTCCAGGTTTACAGATTTTAGAGCTTGTATAATTTCATGTTTACTTATATCTCGATTTAATAGACGTTGATTTAAGCTTCTAATATCCTGATCTACATCGTAATAATTTAATACATCTTTCATTAATTTGTTCAAAGCAGTTAGACCTAAAAATAGAATTAAAGTGAGATCTAATATTCCTTTTTTTCTCTTTACAACTCTATTATTCTGCTCCATACTCATCCTTTAAAGTTTCAATGTAACTTGATTGAGATTTCGCGTAGATCATTTTATAAAAATATCTATTACTGCGTTCGAAATTCTCTATGAACTTTGATCTGCTAAGAATTCTCATGGGTTCATACTTTTTATTAATCTCGGTTTCTAGAGTTTGTTTAATTTCCGATTCTATATTGATATATCTTCTATACCCTTCAATTAATAAACTTTTTCGAGTTTTTAGAGACTGTAAATGACGTGATATGTTATTTTTGATTTTCTTCCCTTCTTTTCGCAACTTATTTTTCAAGGTGATCTTGAAGTTGACCGAATTAAGTTGGATATTACCCGCTGAATTCCATATTAAATCAGATAATTTGTCTTCAATATATTTGTTGATGTGTGGATTATCGAGCAGAGACAAATTTATGTGCCAATTTGAGAGTTTCGTGTCAGGTTTTTCGTAGAATTTGAAGACAACTCTTATCATTTTGTGGTCTGAAAATGGGAAACTAGTTGTTTCTAAGAATTTACAACAGTTAAAAATCGACTTGAAGCAATATATTCTATCTATTCTACCTATTCTACTAGCTGTTTTTCTATATAAATCGAATCTTGTCATTGTAACATTTTCTCTGCTTTTTCCTATAAAATCCTTTCATTTTTTGTTAGAAATAGATAATCCAAATTTTCTACTTTCTACTGGTATAGCTTGATTGAAATTAGGTGGTGTTTTGTCTTTTAAAGGACTCAGTATCAAATTAAAGTCTCCTAGTATAAAGTTATTTTCATTTGCATCTATCGAATCCAAATGATGTCTCCATACTGAGTAAATAAATGCTACTCTTTCACCTTTCTTTACTGCGAAGTAACAATTTATCATATTAAATTTGGTTCTGTAATCTTGGTCTTTATATTCAAATTTGCTTATTTGAATTCTCGTACATTCCGATGATTGAATCGAAATTATATTCAATTTCTTTTCGTTGTATATTGTCGCTATTTTCCTATTAAGTATTATTTTATAATTATTTCTTACTTTTATTTTTTCTCACCTTCCTCTTCATAGTATTTTTCGTTTACTTCCGCTTCTTGAAGTCCAATTATGTCGATTTCTAAATTATTGATATATTTTATGGTTTTTGAGAATTTTTCTTCGCCTTTTATACCACCAACATTGATAATACAAATAAAAGATGATTCGATTTATTTTTCATATTCATAAATAGGAACAGGGATTTCTGGAATAATACCAGATAATTTTCTCATAATATCATTACTAGTTTGATCTTTATTGATATCAAATTGAGGAGTTGATTTTTTGAGCGGTTTCATATCTTTGAATTCATCTTTGTTTCCATTATTAGGCAGTCTAAGGTTGATCATCAACTTGTCCTTTTGCTCTTCGTATAAGGTTCTGATGTTTCTTTCTGAGATTTTTGAGTTGTTTTGATGGTTTATTTTAAAGTTCCACCATAACTTGCATCTCTATTTCAGTTGTTTTGTTATCTTGATCTGAGGAAACTGGAGTTTCTTTTTTCTTTTCCATAACGTCCATTCTATCTTTGTCTGACTTCTTTCCAATATTGGCCTCATCTTTTTCTCTTAAAATTGTTTCCAATTCTGATTCACAATCGTTACCACTTTGATCTTTCAATACATCTTTTCCAATTTCCATTTCCTCTCTATTATTTTCCCCTTTATATTCAGTGTAGATTTTCTTTTTTCTCTCAATATATGCCACTCTTTTTTGCAATCCCTAATAAGATGGTTTGTTTTGTTACAGAAGTGGCATCTAATTGGACTTCCATTATAATCGATTCGTGTCATGTTGTCGTTTATAAGGATTTCTGTTGGTGGTGCAATATCTAAAGTAGCCATAAACACATCTTCATTCGTTTTCATAAACCCACCTATTTCATGGACAACAATCGATTTAATTCAACCAAATTCGCACATTGCTTCTTCTATTGATTTAATTGTGTCAGCTTCTGTTTCGCTAAGGGATTGATAATTTAATCTTAATTTAATTGGGATTTCGCTTTCATGCGATAATGCAATTTTAGGAATTTCTGAGCCTTCGAAATTCAAGGGCTTAGCAATAAACTCATCGGCTAAATTAGTATTATCCAAAGCCACTTCTATAGCTCTTCTGTTGATTCTTGTTTTATTAATGGTAGAACCCGCTTTTCTGATTAATTCTAGTGCTTGTTCTTTATTTATGTCAAAATTTCTGAAATCAAGAGCAACAGTATTCTTCTAACAAGTATTGCATAATGTACTGGAGTGTTATTTTTATCATTTTGCTTGAGTAATTCTGCCCAGTTGAATATTTTACTCGACCTTTTTGGGCTGTTTTCTGTTTCTTTTTGATGTTGGGTCGCCATTTATAATTGATTAATAATTGATCTTAGCTAATTTATTTAAATCAAATTCTGATCTTTTAAATGAGGCATCATCATTTTTTATATTGGTTCCTTTGCATATATTCAAATGGTTTATCCAAAACACTTTTAAGCGTTTCAAAACCCTCCAACCTACTTGGTTTGTTACTAAACTAAGGCCTTGAAATTGATTTATTAATGAAAGAAATATTCTAGTATCCTGCGTTTTGTCCTTATCGAGTCGCATTACTCGACCAAATACCCTAAGTTACTATAACTACTGGCTCATGCCTGTAATCCCTGTATCATGTCACGAAGCTTTTTGCAGTTCGTCCCCTTTTGTCTGTCGCTTCATATTCAGCAAACTCATCAAAAGGGAGAAATTCTCTTGGATCTCCAGAGATCTCACACATGGTGTTTGAATTTTATGCTATAATATTTTTTGGCATCGGAAATAAGCTTTGTTTGAGGATTATAATTTCAGGCTAAATACGAATCATTTGACAGAAATTTTTGAAGCCTCGCTTAGGGTTCTATTAGAATTTTAAAAAGAATAGTTTCATTATAGCTATAATTCATTTTTTTATATAAAAATTGGTTGGTTTAAAATTATATTATATTATAAATATAAATAAAAAAACCTAATAGTATAAAAATAAAATATTAAATGCCAAAAATTAATTGGCCGGGGTTTAAAAGAAACTTATTAATTTTACTTATTATATGTCTATAATAAGTAAAGTAAAAAACAAAAAAGTCACCATACATTAATAGTTATAGATTACCGTTTTGCGCCACCAAATTATTGGATTTGGCTAGTTAAATATATATGCTTTTGGTAGGTTAGCGGACTGCTCAAACAAGACTGAATTACCATATGATTCCTACTCATTTGCTATATTTAACTGCACTTCGCAACAACAGGAAGACTCTAAAGTCTTCTTTGCATCGAACTATTTACAAATGTGGTAATTATTTGTCGATATCGAGCTTTATTTATACTTAAAAGGGCACTTGGAAAAATTAATGCTCATGAACCATGATTAAATTATGCCAATTAATTAATGAAACAAAGGAACAATAAATATGCATGAAAATTAAGCAACATTGCATTGATGATTTAATTAATAAAGCAAAGGTGCAATAAAAAATGCATGAAAAAGATAATAATAACACAACATCCCCGTATAACAAATTAATTGTATTGAGTAAATTTTAAGTAACACAGCACCAATTAATTTTGATACAAATTACAAATGAAAAGGAGCTAGAGAAAGTTAAATTGGCATAGGAAACTGTAAAATTTAAAGTGACCCGATTAAAGAAAATGAAAGAAGCAAATACTAGAGCAAATAATCGTTTATCCCCATACGACAATACTATATCTGGGATAAAGTTCTTAAGTAAAAGAATGAAGATAATAGAAAATATCATGAAGCTACATTTCAATGCTTACATCAACCAAAAGAGCAATATACTTTCAGTTATAGCATACAATAGTCTCAAAAAGCTTTTAGGAAAAGCAGATTTAAGTTCTCTGACAGCCATTTCGTTAATATAAGAACAAAGAGAAAGGAAAGAAACATAACTTTAAATAACTATAAAAGCTATATGCCTTATAGTAAAAGAAAAATTGATGGTATAATAATTAACAAGATCTGTAAGTATTTAGAGAAGTATTCAAGACACTCATATAGAGAAGAAGGGGTAAAGTATTTAGATAAAACAAAAATAGAGATATACAGAGAGTATATAATTGATGGTAATGAACATATGACTTACGGAACTTTCTTAAAAATATGCACCAGAAAATATAAAAAAGGCATAAAGCGAACAGACGTCTGTGGGATTTGCGAATTGAGCAAGAGCATCTTAAAAAAGAAAGATTCCGGATTGAATGAAACAGAGAAGATGGAGTATAAAAGAACAAAGGAGATATATGAGATGCATTGTAAAGTAGTAGATAATCAAAAAAAACCAGCTCAAGTACTTAAAAGAAAATCTATCTGACACTTCTTGTATATTGATACTTGACTTTAAGGAGAACTTTAAGCTTTCCCATGGCGGTAATGAAATTAGCCAGGATTAGTACAACAAAAGGCAAGTATCATGTCTAGGTAACTGTTTGATTTTTAAGAAGGATGGACTGATTCAAAGAGACTATCTTAACTACCTTTCTGAAATTCTTTCGCATGACTCTCTTTTTGCTTCAGATACATTGGAAGCCAACGTTAATTATTTAAAGGAACAGTTTAAGTACTTAAATGTTTTCATTGATTGTGGGCCACATTTTAGATCAAAGGAATTTATATCCAAAGCTAATACTCTATCCAAAATTTTTGATGTCAATATTACAGGGCTATGCCTTAATTTGGCTCCGGTATCAATCAATATAAAATCATTATGAAACAATATAATCCATCAATATAGCTCCAGTATCAATTAATATTAAATGTAAATTTTTTAATATAGCTTCAAAATTTTAAATATAATCCAACTTTTCAAAATATAACTCATATACATAATTTTTAATATGAGATGATGATTTAAAAAGACAGTATTATTTAATATTGGTTTATTTTTAAAAAATAACGTCATTAAAATAACTAACCCTAAAGATATTAGTATTTTGTTTATTGGATCTTAATTATAATTTTCGTAAAATTGTAAAATTAGTTTCAAAGATAAATTTATAAGCTGAGATAATTAATTAAAATAAATCAATATTAAATAATACTGTCTTTTTAAATCATCTCATATTAAAAATTATGCATATGAGTTATATTTTGAAAAGTTGGATTATATTTAAAATTTTGAAGCTATATTAAAAAATTTACATTTAATATTAATTGATACTGGAGCTATATTGATGGATTATATTGTTTCATAATGATTTTATATTGATTGATACCGGAGCTAAATTAAGGCATAGCCCTGTAGCGTCAACTTTTTTGGAGAACACCATGGAAAGAGTGAGATGAATGGTATGTTCGGAAAACTCTCTGTAGTATTTAAAAGGATAGACTTTATCCATAAGCTCAATAAGGTCCATTAATTAAAGGGTGCATTCGAGCAAGAGTTCTGTATGAGGAGTTGGCCTAATGTATTTTTCACTGTGTATGAAAGAGATTCTAGACCCAAGGTAATCAAAAAAGTTGAATTTGATGGGTTAAAAAAGTCATGTCATTTCTATTTATCAAAGGTAGATCTTTTTACTCTTTTCTTACCAAAATTGGCCAAGATTATATTGAGTTCAACCTAAGGAAGAAAATGTAGTAGATAATAGAGAAACCTTAATTACTCAAAAGACATGCTTTGAATCTAAAATTTAGCGGTTTTTTAATGAAAGAATACATAAAATGCTGAAAAGACGAGTCGGATAGTATAAAATTTTAGATTCGCTAGGGGTACTCATTTATGGCTTAGGGGCTGAGTATACCCTCCTTCTTTGATAGCGAATCTATATAATATACTATTTCTAAACTAGTTTTCTTATAATATAGTATTCTACTAACTTTATAAATAAATTCAAATATTTAAAATTCTTCTTTTTTTCAAAAAGAATAGAAAACATCTTTAAAAAATTTTCTGCCATTTGGAACAAATTGATTCGAGGGGATAAAATCGTAATCTCAAAAAATAATCCACAAAACGATGAAAGAAGAGTATAAGAAGTTAGAATATAAAATACATTCCTGGTCCAGTCATTCGGCTTGTTTTCATCCGTCTAATATAATGGAAAATAACCCAATAGAGCAGAGTAGTAGATGGTCTACAGCGAATAATAATCAAACTCAATTCTTAATTTTGGAATTAGTCCATCTTTCAATAATAAGTATTATTCCTCTTAAACATGATTTTTTAGGTTCTATTACATTTGGTAAGTATCATAAAGGTATTCACTGAAGTTGTTTTATTAGGCATCGTAGTTCATGTTTGCAATTTAAAAGAATTTAAAGTATATGGTGGAAATAACCTTGAAGATATGACCGAATTATTACACACTGGTCACCAAAATTTTGCATTTACAAAACATTTAGGTTTAAGGAATGATAATATTGCAGAGAAATTTCCTTTGAAGAATCAATTTCAAAACGTGGTACAACCTCCCTATTAATCAATTAAATATGTTTAGAGTTTTCCATGCAAATATCTGAAAATAGTACCGCTAGTAGCATGGGGTGCTAATTTTAATTTCAGTATTTGGTATGTTGAATTGGAAGGAATCAATAAAACAGAAATAATTGAACAAGCTAAGTTGAATTATGAACAAGTAAGTCAATCATGTAAATTTTTATAGTATAAAGAAAATGAGGCTACGAAATTGTGCTTAAAGTTTCTTAGACAAAGAAATTACCTTGATGCATTTCAATCTTTAGAACAAGTCACCGGGTTGAAGTTAGAACATGATAAACTAGCACAGTTCCACGATAAAATAGTATCCCTTATCACATTCTTTATTAAACTACATAGGTCAAAGAAGGTAATTTTCAAGAAGTTGAAGATATTTTACTAAATATTGCTAAAGAAGGGATATTCGATGTTTATATAGAAAAAAGTAACTATCAACCGAAATGGGAAAGAATATTCGCGAGCGATGAAGAAGGAAAATCACCCTGTGTGAGAGGAGGGCATCAAATGTGTATTGATCCTACCGTAGCTCACAACTCATCTTAATTTGCTTAGGATAATATGATTTACTTGCTTGGTGGATGGGATGGCTATAAAGATTTGACCGATTTCTGGTCTTTTAACACGAATACCAATCAATGGAAACTAATACAATCAGATACAACACCATTCGGCGGTCCTGGCCCTCGAAGTTGTCATAAAATTTGTTTAGATGTTAAAGAAAAGAATATTTATGTTTTAGGGAAATATATTGAACCTGATATAAGAGCAAATTCCAACTTATTTAACGATTTCTATGTCTACTCAATCACTACAGACACCTGGACAAGATTATCAGCTAATGTTGCCGATCAAAATGGACCAGAGTTAATTTATGATCATCAAATGTGTATTGATAGCTCGAATCAAATGCTTTGGGTTTATGGTGGTAGAAGTGTACATCCTGATCCAAATGAAATGTTTTATTCTGGCCTATACAAATATCACATATCAACCAACAAATGGACCCTTATTCATAGTGAGGGGCAGGAAAATAATATTAGAGGGAGAATTGGGCATTCTATGTTGTTTGATTCCACCCTTAATCAGTTATTTATTATCGCTGGGCAGAGAAATAAGGATTATTTCTCGGATTTTTATGTTTATGATATTGATTCTGATACTATGATTGAGAAACAACGGGATTATTCCATTTTAGGAGGACCAGAAGCGGGATTTACTCAACGGGCCACTTTAGATGAGGAAAGAAGAGAACTATACCTTTTATCTGGATTGATTAAAGAGAAGGGATCAAATAAGGATTCAGCTAAAAATGTCTTTTGGACTTATAGTCTCAACCAAGATAAATGGATAAAGATTTATCAGAATTTGATTGTTGATTCAAAATATTGGGATTTAAATGATAAAGAACCATCACCTCGTTTTGCTCATCAATTAATTTACAATACTCATACTAAGATACATTATTTGTTTGCAGGGAATCCTAGTGATGTTAATGCGCCTAATTTAAGGTTAGATGATTTTTGGTCCCTCAAATTAGATAAACCAATACTTGATGAAATTATTAGAGAATGTAGATTAAAAGTTAGAATACAAAATTATCTGGAATTATGTAACTCACCGAATCCTCTAGATTGTGATGTTAGAGATTGTTTGGCTTATTTGAGGAATTATATCTATCCATTGTTGAACCATCATTCGCAAGATGAATTGAATAATTATCGTAATCTATGTTCAAATTTATTTTTGCTTCCGTCTAACAATAGAGGTAGATTTAATGTTTTGGAATCCAGATTGAAGTTATATGAAGAGTTGTTGGTTTATTTCCCGTTAAACATGAAGCAACCTACACAAAACTTGATCGATTTAATTAAATTTTAGATTTTTATGATAAAGATGTGATACGATTAAAGAGGTAAGTAGATCAGCGAATTAGTAATTCTATCTGTAGATTCTTGATACGCTTTGATAATCAAGCCAGAGATATCTAATTTAACAACAAATGGAACAAAAAGATTACTGTTCAGCAAATAGAATGTAAGATCATATGTCTCTAGCCTTTGAAACCCAAATTTACTTGATTGAAATCAAGATGTTCTCCATTTGATAAAGTATTTGAAGGCTAATTCGAGTATTGTTAATTTGGAAAAGGGGAGATAAAATAATACCTAATACATTGGATACAGCCTCTTCAAAGAATCGGCAGAGTTATTATAGCATTATGTGTAATATCATGCCATGTAGGGTAAATCTAATTACATAATCTTAATTGAAAGAACTAGATGATACTACTCCACTGTAAGCTCGAATTTAGCTTGTGAATGTATCCCAAATGGAGCTTGAAAGAATACCTTATTGCACATCACCAACTGTATCAGTTTATATGATGTAAATAAGGTCATTATAGCCAACCATGATAGATATTTTACACATAGCAACTATTAAATTATTATATTAAGACATAGACTAATTAGCAATATATGCTTTTGATAAAGAATCTCATTTGAACCGAGTCAACTCATTGTAAATTAAGAATACTATATTTTATTTCCAAGATTGTTTTCTCGTTTCTAGTAAGAATTCATGATAGATTGTATATGTAGCTGAAATAGAAGCCAATTTAGCCAGGGATCTCCAAAAATACATTGATATTGCAATTAAATCCCATCTAATACCAGAATTGTCAAACTCCTTAATATCAGGATTGTATAAAAGTCTAATACCAATAATACAGTGTGTTTCAAAATTGGTCACATGTTGCAAAAATTGCCACATTTTTTAAAATTTATAAGTCTGTGAGGTTAATTATGGTCAACTTATTTTATAAATAGCTAGTTTATGTTGCGCTTCATATATAATAAATGTAATTTTTTTTAAAAATTAATAATATTAATATATTAAGGCGTTCCGTGCAAAGAGGGACTCGAATTTTGTTTAATCACTCCTTTAATAATATACTAATAATACCAAGTCTTTTAAATTAATTTACATATATGACAAGCTTTATTTGTAAATAATTATATTTTGAATATTATTATGAATAGCTTGCAAAAATTAAAAGATTTAATTACAGATAAAGAACAGCGGATTTTCATCAAATTTGGCGTAATCCTGGGACACAGTTCTGGGATAATTCATAAAGAATTAGTTGGAAATAGTGCCTATAAACTAAATACAGTCAAAAGTTTAGTTACTAAGCTTAATAGAGACTACAATGTGGTCGAAGATAGCCGAGGAGGCGATACAAGTGATGTCTCGAAGAAAGAAAATATAATAGATAAAATTAAAGAATTGTTGGCCCAAACTAGAACATGGTCTTGCCTCGAACTTTCCATGCGGGTGAATTTTAGTAAAACAACACTATTTCGATATTTAACAGAAGATTTACAAATGAAAAAATTATTAAGTAAATGGGCACCTCATTTTCTCACGGATGAACAAAGAGAACATAGAGTGCTAGCATGTAAAAACAATATGCAACTCTTATCGAGACAAAATAACTTAATTAATCGAACTTTGGCAATAGATGAAACTTTGGTGTCTTTATACATGCAACCCCAACGTGACAAGATTCGATCTTGGAGAAATAAGAATGAAGACCCATCTGAATTTGTACTTCAATCTAAATATGAAAGACAGAAAATGCTAATACTACCAATGGATTTTCAAGATATTGCTTATTGGAAGCTCTGTGCCTCTAAAGAGACAGTAATTGCAGAAGTCTATAAAAACCTTCTAATCGAATTATTAGACAAATGGTTACCTGATAAGAAATTCAAGGTACATATAATATTACATGATAATGCTAGACCACATAAATCAAATCTTATAAAGCAGTATTTTATTGATGAAAATATCTGGGTTTGGACTCATCCTCCCTATAGCCCTGATATTAGCCCACCTGATTTCAATTGATTTAGGCAATTAAAGAGGAAGTTAAAAGAGAATATTCTCGACTATTGGAATGAACTAGAAATTCAGCTAGAAAGTACAATTCAGGAGCTTAATGCTAAAGGTTTTATGAATGGTACTCAGAAATTATCAGAAAGATGAAGAAGTGTAATAGATGCAGAAAGTTTGTATCTATAAATATACTAATTTTCAACTTTTTATATTTATTAATAAATTTTTTATTTAAAAATTTTCGAGTCCCTGTTTGCTCGGAACGCCCTAATAAACTAAAATTATGCATCATGTTACTATTGCAAAATTGGTTGCATGTTGAAATCATACAATTTTTAAAATAATTAAGATTTTTTTAGCTATTTATATCAAATAAATATTAAAAAAATATTTTTAATTTGAAATTTTGGTTTTTACTTCTAGTATTTTGTATAACCTCCCTTATTTTTATGGAGATCATCAATTCTTTGTGTTATTGAGCCATACAACTTCTTAATTGTTTCAATATCAATTGTATACCATTCTCTCTCCAAAATCCTCCAAAGTCATCTTTCTTACATCTTTATCTACATTTTCCCTTACTCTTTGATCTAAAATTTGCCATAAATTTTCGATCGGGTTTATATCCGGCGAATATGGAGACTATTCAATTTTCTTAACTTTGTTAATTCTTAACCACTCTTTGTATATTTTGAAGAATGGATCGGTGCATTGTTGTGCATAAATGTTGTTTTTTAGAGACAAATTATAGCGGTTAATTGTCTCGAATAAGTCGTCCTTCAAAAAATCAGTATATCTTTCTGAATCTAAAATCCCATTAATCCTTACTAATTTTCCAACACCATGAGATGTAATACAGCCCGATACCATTACAGATCCACCTCCAAATTTTTTCGTTTTTTTAATATTTTTCTCATCTAAAGGACTGCGTTTTTTAGACCAATAATATTCGGTTCTAGAAGGATTTGTGAGCTCAAAACTACTTTCGTCGCTCCATATGATGCTTTTCCAGTCTTGATAATTGTAATCCAAGAATTTTTGTGAAAATTCAAAGCGGCTTTTTTCACGATTCTCAGTTAATTCTGGTTTCTTTTGCTTCTTATAACACTTTAATCCTTCATTTTTTAAACATCGATATATAGTAGGCTTAGAAAGTTCGATATTATATTTTGCAGAAACTTTAAAACACCCTTCTGACAAATATTTTATATTATTAGACTTAAAATTATTTACAATGCTTTTAAAGATTTTTTTAGATAATTGCTTAGGCCTTCCTGACACTCTTTTTTTATTATATATACCTAAATCTTTTTTATATTTTTAGACAGATGTTGCACCAACTTACATATTCCAGCTATTTCCTTGATAGTTAGACCTTTTAATTTAAGGTCAATAATGTTATAATGTCTTTTCTTCCAAGTTTTTTCATTAAATTTTTGAAAATTTTCGACTAAGAAAATCTTATTTTTTTTATTGCGCCATAAAATAGTCAAAATTATGCACAAAACTGTGTTTAACTTTATAAATATTAATTATATTATCAAATAAGCGACCATAAAACTTTCTGGCTTAAAACCATTTATATTTGTTTTTTCAACATACGACCAATTTTGAAATAGTAACATGATGCATAATTTCAGTTTATATTAATATTATTAATTTTTTTTTAAAAATTACATTTATTATATATGAAGCGCAACATAAACTAAATATTTATAAAATAATTTGATCATAATTAACCTCACAGACTTATAAATTTTAAAAAATGTGGCAATTTTTGCAACATGCGACCAATTTTGAAACACACTGTATTGCAATTGTTGATCATTTTTTCAACCAATTTTATATGAGTTTTGGTCTATAATCAGAAATATCTAAAAAAATTTAGATAAAAACTCAAAATCAATCACAAGAGATATTTTTAGTTTAATGATCTGTTTGCTTAAAAATAATATTTTACTTTATTTGAAGTTTATTATGAACCATTTAGTGATCGATATCAAAACTTACAGGTTATATCTAATTTTCATAGGTAAAAGAGAGAATTGGCCAATATTTCTAATTAAATTGGAAATTAGATCCCACAATATCAATTAATTGATTTTTAAATGTTCTAATCTCAAAATTCAGTTTTTTTTGTTTAAGGCTTTTTATGATCTTTAAATAAATACCTGTTTTAAATCAAAAATATGGCACTTTATTCAGAGTAGTCCCTTTTTGCTTCTGTTCTTAATTCAACCAAATTTTTAATGAATCTAGATTATTCTCACTTTTAATCAACCAATTATTTAATAAGTAAAATGGGGACTACTCTGAACGAAAATGAAGTGCCAAATGACTCTTTATTTTTGTTCAGAGTAGTCCCTATTTTACTTATTAAATAATTGGTTGATTAAAAGTGAGAATAATCTAGATTCATTAAAAATTTGGTTGAATTAAGAAGTGAATCAAAAAGGGACTATTCTGAACAAAAATAAATTCCCAAATGTGATTAACATGACTTAGAGTTCGTTTAATGATTTATACCCAAGAAAGTTTGCTCATTATATGCTAATGATATTATAGAATAAAAATGGTTTATGTCAAAAGTAATTGTACCTTTGATATTTTCACATTAGTGACCGTTAGCGGTGGAAGTGAAAATTTCCGATAAGCCTGAAACGACGGAATAATAATGGCAATAGATAAAAAAGAAAAATAGATGACCGAAAACGCACTCATAAATGATTTATTTCTTCTTAACTACGATATTAGCCCAACAATCCCCTCCATCTCAATTAACACCAAAATCTGGCAGCATCAATGATCCTCTCAGTAACGAAATCAATACTTTATTATCCTCTATGCCTCAAACTAGTAGAGAACCTTCCGATATTGATATGAGAGTACAGATTAATAAAAATATTAACGAATTATATATTAGTCGGGTTGTCGAGGCTGAAAGAATGCAAAAAGAACAAATTAAAGCTGCTATACCAACTACTGTTATCGATCAAACACCTAAGAAGATTGAGGATAATAAAAATAATGTAGGGGTAAAAACTAAAGATGATAATAAAGATTCTGATGATAATAGCAATAATCAAGATGATAATACTTTGAAAGATCTTAATTCTGAAAATGAAGAAACTTCTCCAAATAATGATATTGTATCAAAAGATGACTCTTCTTCAAATAATGATGTTTTATCAAAAGATGACTCTTCTTCAGATCCTAATGATAGCCATTCTAAAAGCTCACCTTCCGATGACCAGAGCGAATTTCAGAAATGTGTTAAGGTGCAGAAATCTTGTAGATCTAAATGTAAAGATAGGAAATTTACCGTTCAATGTGAAACTAATTCCTGTTCTTGCGATGGCGAAGATGATGAAGAACTAAATGATCTTAATTTAACGACCTCGTCGGCA
The DNA here is from genome assembly GCA_002738285.1 of Holacanthella duospinosa. Classification (NCBI taxonomy): domain Eukaryota; kingdom Metazoa; phylum Arthropoda; class Collembola; order Poduromorpha; family Neanuridae; genus Holacanthella; species Holacanthella duospinosa. The sequence goes on from NIPM01000727.1 coordinate 27,376, forward strand.
TTAAAGGTTAGTGATGGGCTCAATAATATTGTCCTTTTGTTTCTTTTGACATTTTTATAATTAATATTGTTGTATTCTTTTTGATATTCTCGTTTTCATACCCAAAAATTTCTCTCAAAGAATGTCTAAAGCAATTTTAGTGGAAGAAAGCACATTTTCGATTATCTATCCTAAGTATCGAGAGTTGTATATCCAAGAAATCAAGCCTTTAATAGATGAATTCTTGAAACAAAAAGTAATCCTTCTTCGATCTCAAACCCTGATTAATAGGGAATTTTATTCGAATTAGATATCGAAAAAAGCACCTTAAATGTTAAGACCACCTCCGATATTGAAGATCCCAGTTTGATATTAATCGCTCGAGATATGATAAAACTAATAGCACGCAGTGTACCCTTCACTCAAGTAAAGCCCAAAACTTAATCGATTTAAGTGCATCAAAGTGTTTGACGAAGGCTATGGGTCTGAAATCCTCAACATAGGTACATTAGTACGAAACAAAGAACGTTACGTGAAACGGAGACAACGTTTGATAGGTCCTAACGGCAATACTTTAAAAGCCTTAGAATTATTAACTCAATGTTATATGCTAGTCCATGGCAATACTGTCTCTATTATTGGTCCTTATATCGGCATGGCTAAGTTAAGCAAAGTCGTGTTGGATTGTATGAAGAATATCCATCCGATCTATCATATCAAGGTATCTCCATGAAGTGATTTGTAGGATTTGATGATTCGGAAAGAGCTTATGGAGAATGATAAACTAATCGATAAAGATTGGTCGAAATTCTTACCAAAGTTTAAGAAGAATAACAAATCCAAGAAGAAGGGAAAGAAAACTTGAATAAATAAAAAAGCTATTTTTATCAGAAATGATTGCCAACTTTTTTCTTTTAATATGGGACAAAATTTTCTTACATAATTCAATTCTAATTGGTCGAGAAATTTTAGTATCTTGAATGCATAAAATAGTAAATAAATTTACTATCCATAAAATAACTCTTAGCTATATTTCTTGCCATTTTAGTTGCTTCCTCAACCTATTTTCACTATGATGCACTAATATGGCATAAAATTTTTGAAGCCTCGGTTATAATTCTAGAATATTAATGCATCACAGTGAAAATAGGTTGAGGAAGCAACTAAAATAGCAAGAATTATAGCTAAAAGATATTTTATGGATAGTAAATACATGAATTTATTTTCATTCTTACTATTTTATACATTTAAGCAACTAAAATTCCTCGACCAATTAGAATAGAATTATGTAAGAAAATTTTGTGCCATATGGGACAAAATTTTCGAAAGATAGTTCTATTCTTTTTGAGAAGACAGAAAGGCTAATAAATACTTAAAAGATGGGACAAAATTTTCTTACATAATTCTATTCTAATTTTAGTTTCTTGAATGCATAAAATAGCAAATAAATTTACTATCCATAAAATAACTCTTAGCTATATTTCTTGCCATTTTAGTTGCTTCCTCAACCTATTTTCACTATGATGCACTAATATTCTAGACTTATAACCGAGGCTTCAAAAATATTGTGCCATATGGAAGGAAATTTTTGAAGAAAACATGATTTTTTGGTTGAAATAGTTGGAAATAAAAAATTTAAATATCATTTGGGACAAAATTTTTGAAGCCTCGTTTATAGTTCTAGAATATTAGTGCATCATAGTAAAATAGGATGAGGAAGCAACTAAAATGGAAAGAAATATAGCTAAGAGATATTTTGTGGATAGTAAATACTTAAATTTATTTTCATTCTTACTATTTTATGCATTCAAGAAACTAAAATTTCTCGTCCAATTAGAATAGAATTATGTAAGAAAATTTTGTCCCATTTGGTTGAAATATGTTTTTTATTTTTATCAACCAAAATAGCTTTTTATATAATTATTACAACTTTTCAACCATAATTCTTCAAGAATTTACTCATTTTATCAACCAAATACATTCTAATTCCTTCAAAAGTTTTCTTCCAAATTATAATTTTTGCGAATTTTTTTGTTCTCGGTAAAAAACTTATTCATGAGACTTCAAAATTAGATTATAGTATTCAAAATTTCGTTAATATATTTTAAAAATATATTTAAACTATTAAAATTACTTAAATCTCTATATATTACATGGTTATCGAGATATAGGTGGTACGATTCAGGCAACTCTCCCCTACTACATTTAAAATGAAATCCTTGATCAAAATAATCAACCAATACAGTAACTATCGCGTCAATTCAAACGCCACAGTATTCAAAATCAACGGACATCAAGTCGGTTATATAACAGACACCTTAAGAACAATATTACAGTCAAATAAATATCTCCATTTCACTTTTCAACGAAGCCCATCAATAATAGAATTAACTATCGAGTCAGATAAAGTTAGTCAATATTTAGAATACATTGTGCTAGATATAAGAGAGAAAGATCAATTAGAATGCTTAAAAGGTAAATTCTTCTTAATCATGGATGAAATTAGGATGGCGAAATGAATTATATCCTATCTACGGCTCTTCCAAAACCATTCTTGGCGTAATGGAACGAAGTGCATTCCCAGCATTTGGCATCACAACATTTGGAGTTCATATAAATGGCTACGTTCGACTTCCCTACAATGAAGGGATCAAATTATGGTGTGCAAGGCGGAGTATTACGAAGCCGACTTGGCCTAACATGTTGGACAACATGGTACCCAATCATCTTTGGATCATCATTTTTGGAGCTAGGTTGCTGGTGGGATTGAATTTGGTTCTAATCCTTGGGATACCATGCTCAAAGAATGTTTCGAAGAAGCCAGGTTAGATGATAGTGTATCGAAAAAAGTACTAATCCAACCAAAAATCCATACTTTGTTTTTATAAAGGCCATCTATGTTGGAGCCTTAATGTATATCATGAAATCTCCATTGGGCATTCAACCTGAAGTTCAATTCGTTTTTGATTTGGATATGGGAGCTGAAACACCTAAAATTAACGATGATGAAGTGCAAGGATTCCAACTGATGACATTGACCGAAGTACCGCCCATGTCCGATTATCTAGGTTTATAATGCTATCTTACAAGAGGAATTTAAGCCTAATTGCGCCTTAGGTAAAAAAGTTCTTTTCGCTTCATCATGTTTTATAGTTAATATTGATTTTCTGATTAGGAATGGCTATATCACCCCGTTAAACGAGTCTAATTATCTTGAAATCATTAGTAGAATCCATTGTATGCTGCCATTTCCATTGCCTAGTTATGAAAAATAAAGCTTTCTTTATTACAAATATGATCAAAACTTTCTTTTCATTTCTTCAAGCTTGTTTTCTAGGATACATATTGATTTCTTAACATTATCGATCACTAATTAGTGTCATTTGTACTGAGTTCAATTCTCTTTCCATAGTAAATTTCAAATGTTTTCATTTTATCAACATAAATTTCTATGGCTTAATGACCAATATAAACACCTCAAGACATAAAGGCCTTTTAATTGTGTTCGATTCTCTTCCCAATTAATTCTTCATCTTTTAAACCATTTTATTTTTTACATCTCCACGATATTGATTCCAACAATACGGAAAATGTCGGTGTTTCCCAAAAGAATTGTTTTCAAAAAACCTCCAGAAAGCAGGCATTTTGTCTGATATAAGAGACTAAAGAATTAAATTATAGACCTCATTATATTATAAAACACACTTTAAATTATAATTTATAGAAAACTTTATTTTATAATTTAAAAAATGGCGCTATTATAATGTTTTAAATCGTACAGGTGAATAGATAGAGGGTTTCTAAATATAGATTTACCAAATAAATCTTCAATAAAGCGTACAAAATGAAATTTAACGAATAAAATACAAAGTATAAAGTTAAACAAAAAAGTTTTATAATCCCAATATCTTTATTATTGTCACTTTTTTAGACGGTTTATGCACGGGCGTGTGAAATCCGAGAAATTCAAGTGTTTTTGAGAGATATTTAACCCAACAAACGAAATAATTAAAGATAAAATGAGCTAATATGCTAACATATATTTCTTTTTGATTGGTCTTATGGATATTTATGAATAGTTTGGTTTTTCGGAAAATATTTTACACCCATTTGAGCTTCTAGAACCATAACACCTCGAAGATATGACCAAATCATGACTTTTATGTTCAAATAGATCTTGAAGATCGTCCTATTGATCTTCCCAAAGTTTTATATGATTAATTTAAGAAATTTTTTGACGAAGCGCTTTCTAGATGTAATGGTGGAATGAGATTATGTACTTAAGCTTATTTCCCAATATTTGAAATCGATATCGGGTCCAATTCTTATTAACTTTTATCTAAAGATTATTTGAGAGGTCGCTTCCATATCTTCCCTTTTATTGAGTATAATGAAGAGAACGGTGATGATAAAAAGATTATTAAGCTTGGAAATCAGTTCTTTACTAAGTATCTTCTTATTGTTGATTATTGCAACAAAATTTCTTTAGCTGAAGGCGCTTAAACTTCAATAAAAAAATTTCTAAAAAAATAAAGGACTAAATACATTAAGAATTATCCTTCATGATATATTATACAGCATTTTCTGCGTATAATTGTCCTTTTTCTGCATCAAATTCCCATTTTTTGATAACTTTATCAATTTCTCATTTTCAAAAGCACTTCCTAACTTGAATGCCAAAGGATAAAGTAACCATATGAACTTTATAAAAGTAGAGAGATAAATATGAAATTATAAGAACAAAAGAAGAAGAAGAAAAGTTTCGATGGCACAAAAAGCATAAGAAAGAGCAAAGTTCAGGATTAACTAAAGAGCAAATTAAAGAAAAAGAATTTGAACGGAAATTAGAAACTAAAGTAACATCTTCACATTAATAGTTTATATAGTTAGAGTTAGATAAATTACAAAAGAGGAGAGAAGAGAGAGAAACTGAATTGAGATTGAGAGAAAGAGAAGAAGTAAATCACTAATTTTTTAAACTAAAAGCTCCGATTAATGAATGAAAGGGACATGGGTAGTGGTGATTGGGGAACTAGGGAGAATGATGTAATACTCATCACATTCAAAAACTTAGTTTTATTTAGAACAAGCTCGAAAACGAGCAGCTATAAGGATCAAGGGCGATCGAGCCAAACCGATTGATTTAATGGCAATGAATTTGAGATTAATTGAACCAAAAACCATTAAGGAAAATCAAAACGAAGATGTTGAAGATGAAGATTATTTAGAAGTGAAATATAACATGGAAGTTCCCTATAAATTAATAGATGACTTAGACTTAATTCAATTACAAACACTTCAAGATGATTTGAACAAATTTATAGACTTGGAGTCCAATAATACTCATTTTAAGAAAGACAATGTGGATTACTTCAAATGGTTATTAGTTTGTTGCCAAGATCGTATTAATTTGATTAAAAGTCAGGAGAATAAAGATAAGGGATTTAATGTCGAAAGTTGGCATCGTATTCCAGCTGATGTTTTGGAAGAAATTAATCAAATGCTTTCCGAGAAAGATGAGGATGGTTTATTGAAGTTGGAAAAGTGCGTTTTGGATAAGATTGAAAATAAAGATGGGAAAGTTATAGATATTGAATATTGGGAATGGACTTTACAGCAAATCAATCTCTTCCTTTGTAGGGCAAGGCTCGGTGGAATCCAAACTAAGGTCATTGATGCTTGTTTTAAAGGTTTGAAAACGTTACAAGAAAAGAAGTTGGGTAAAATGATCAAGAAATTCAAAGAAAACTATCCAGAACCCAAAGAATCTTCAAAAATCAAATACGATCCTTCCATGTCACCTAAATTGCTACCAATCTCTAATGGTTTTGATAAAGTTGATTATTTGCAATGTAGAAATAGAGTAGAGACTTTGAACAATTATAAAATCCCGATAAATTTTCAATTTAACTTGTATAAAAAAGAAATTGAGACATGGTATATTAAGAACGACATCTTAGCAACCGAATACAATTGGATCAATAATACCGAGACAATGAATGCTCGAAAAGAACGATTGGATAAAATTCGAAAAGGAGATTATTTCCCAGGCTATTATCATTATACCAAAGATGAAGATCCATTTGTTGAACTAGATAAAGAGGAAGATGATTATGAAGATATTAGCCATATGACCACTCTTAGGGCTCCTAAAGAAAATGAAGAGATTTTCAACATGGAAGTAGAGCTAAACCATGAATATCCATGGAAAGAGCTTTATAAGCCACGGAAACCACGACATCATACAATAGTTAAGACCGGTTATGAATGGAATACTTATAACAAGAATCATTTTGATCATGACAATCCTCCCCCGAAAATCGTTAAAGGCTATAAGTTCCAATTATTTTATCCCAATTTAATTCAACCTAACAATCCATATAAACCAAGAGTTACACCGAGTTATAAGCTTGAAGAAGAGGAAAATAAAGATACTTTAATTATCAAATTTATTGCTGGTCCTCCTTATATGGATATTGCTTTTCGCATCGTTAATAATGAATGGGATACTTCACAGAAAAAAGGGTTCGTTTGCTCTTTTGAGGATGGCATTTTGAAACTTTATTTTGGGTTTAAAAGAAGGGCTTATAAACGTTAAATAAAATTTTTTATTCAGATGTACAGGGTGTCAAATTAATTTCTCAGACAAAAATATAATAAATTTTAAATTTAATTTAAGAGATAATAAAAAAAAATTTAATAAAATTTTTTTGCTTATAATGTTGGTCAATATTTGGTGATTCCTCCTGCATTCTTCATCATTTCATTAACTCTTGTCTTGAAGGAATTCTGCAAGATTTTTTAAAAGTGTAGGATCAATATTTTTCCACTTTGTTTCAAAACGAGTAAATAAAGTGGAGATGTTATGAGGTCTTGACTCCTCATTTGCTGAATCTTTAAGGATGGACCATAGGTTTAAATCTGGACTGTTTCCAGGCCAAATTCCATTCCCCCAGAAGTGTCCAAGTTCTCTTTTCAAAAAATCAAGATTTGTGTTTGAAGAATGAGCTGGAGCTCCATCCTGAATGAATGTTATTTTTTTTACGGGAAATAATTTAGTGTCATTCATTGCATTGATGTATACCGGTACTATTTCATCCTGGTAGTATTTGGCACTTATACTCGCTGTTGAAACATAATGAAGATCTGTAACACCACGAGAATAAAATCCACCAGCTACCATAAGTTTAAGTCCGTATTTTGGCCGTAATAAATATGGAACTTGACTTTTTTTTCTGTTCTAAATCGAGTGTTTTGTGAGTTTGGATTTGGGTTTATTTCTATCCATGTTTCATCTGTGAAGAGAATATTAGCTTCTTTTCTTGACCTAGCCTCCCATCCGTCAAAAATCCCTCTTTTTATAAATATTCTCCAAATTTTACCTTATCAGCAATATTTTTTGAGACAATAAAGGTTTCTGGGTTATTTTGAATGCATTTCTTACCCACTTTGTTGTTTTTAAATAATTTTGAACAGCTTGATGAGTGATAGTCTTCTTAATAGCCAAATGTTGTTTTTTCAAATTAATCTCCTTTGCGGTTTTTCTTACTAAACTTCCAACTTTTCGGTAAAGACTTCTCTTAATTTGTGAATTTATCGAAGATAAGAGCTTACTAGGTCTACTTGGTCGCTTTTTGTCACTTACTGAGCTTCTATTCTTCCATAATAGGACGGTATTCTTATCGACTTTCAATTTTTTGGCAATTTGTCTAATGGTGAATTTTTCTTTAGCTAAAGCTTGTATTTGTGCACGTATATATTCACGAGATGGCTTGGACATTTTAATAACTTATTTAAAAAATTTAGAAATTAATTTTAATTATAAATGTTTAAAAAATCATAATTACGAAATTTTACTCAGCATTTATTCTTGTCTGAAAAATTCATTTGACACCCTGTACATTTTTGATTTTAAAATCAGTTTTGGTATAGTGGAAAAAACCATCCAATCCAAATGAGGTATAAAAAATCGTCTAGTCATAAATTGTTTGTTGGAAAAGGTTTAACTTATAAATACTACTAGAATATTCTCGTTTATCTTGGAAGTGATGTATTTATAAATATCAGTTATTAATTCCTTTCCAATTTTTATAAAAGTGGATTATTACATCTTGTGTAAAATATCAAACATTTCAAAATGAACTTTATAAAAATAGAACTCTTATAAAAATATGATAGACCGCTGTTCTATTCCAATAGTTATTGAAATATCAAAAATTGTAGGATAATAACTTCAACGTTGATTAGTCAGTGGTAAGGTATGGGTCAGACTCTGTTTTGCTCAGCCGTCGACTCAGAAAGTTACTCGGCTTATGCCGCTAGGCCGCTTCGACTTTTTCAATTCTTTCTGAGCTATACTACTTGCTTTATAAACGACTCAAGTCGATTATTTACGAGTCAATCATTTGATATACAAAATGATCCAAAAAGTTGAATATAATCTATTATGAAAGCGATATTTTCCCATGAAAAGTTGAAATCGTACTTAAAATTGTTCAAAAAAATTGAAAAAAACGTCATAAATTCTAGGAGAAACGATACAAACGGTTCACTTATCAAATAGTCGGCTTAAAGCGACTTGAAATCGACTTCAATTATAAAAAACGACTTGAAGTTATACTGATCAAACTTAAAATGACTTCAAGTCGACTACTCAAAAATGGGTCATGTTCGATCCCTATGACGGAGCCAGGAGTTTTGCCCCTACGGCTTTTCAAGAGGACTTAGCGGAGTTTTTCATCTTAAATTAACAAAAATGAAAGATTATATATCGCGCTATTTGCAATACGCCTTTGTCGCGGGGTGGCCACCAAATCGTCGACGGAATACGTGTCCTTGTAGGTCGGTTCCTTTTGACCCGCTATCATAGGTGGACCCGAGGGTCTGTCGCCTTTCCCTTCACCTAGGTTGTCGAAACCAGCGTCATGTCATCATTCTTTGAAGAACGTTCGATTATTGTAGCAGAAGATACACTTCCCTCATGACCTTCATCATTTTGTTGTACTTTTACTCCCGTTTTGAATAGCATTATATATATTTAAGATAAAAATAAATTTTATTGAAACCTTTCAATAAATAATAAATAAAAATGGCAAAAGTTTAATCCAAGACCTTTACTCTTGGTCTGTGGTTACCGAAGATCACATCCATGAAGTGATGGTAACTGAATGCCAAAGCTTCAAGAAAACTCTGATTATGATTTTCTTCGAAGATAATCCTCTTAAGTGAAAACTTGATGGCTCCGGCGGCAAGCAACCGAGTGATTCGGTTCAATTTGCGGTTGTGTGCATAAGTAGCTTTCTTCCCAAATCTCTGACACGATGTCTTCACTTAAGTAAAACTCTCCTTGAAAATGTTTAAGGCTTCCGAAGTACATTTCTTCGTCTTGCTCCATGATCAAATTGTTAGCAGGAGTAGGTAAACTAGGGAGTTTGGCATCTTTACTCAAGTACCAACTTTCGTTCTCTATGGGTTCCCGGTCGTAAATGTCCCTTACTACTAACATTCCGTTGATCCATTGTTCTTTTCTATAACGAGATTTTCTAATTTCCTCTTCAGATTTAACACCATTATCATCATTACTACGATCACAATTACCATCATGGTTACCAACATTATTACCGTCATCATCGTCACCACCAATCTTATCGTCATCATCATGAGTACTAACGTTCCAGATTCGTCATAAGTTATTACTATTGTTTTCATAATGTTTTCTTAATTGAGCATTTAAAAGATTTATGTCTTCTAATTTCTCTTGGGCTGGGAGTGACTCAATCTTCAGATTAGGAGTTCCAACTGCAGTTTCTATTCCTTTGGTTGTTGCTTCAGTCTCTAAGAAAGTCTTACCTGCATTGAGCAATTGTCTTTCTATTTCTAAATGATTCACTTGGTGAATGTATTTTGAGATTGGTTTCGTCATGTTCGCCTCATTGGGTTCTGGTTTAAACTTTAGTAACGAATCCATAATTTTATATGGCTATATTTTATTTCTCAGATAAATTCTTTTTTTAGATAACTAAAAAATCGATCGTATTTGTTACAAGTGAAGATAAATATGTGCATAAATACATTTTTGTATTGTAATATCAACAGTGACCAACATTTATATCTTTTTTACCGATTAAAGCACTCTTTTTCCAATACAAAATGAAGTCAAATAAAATTGTTTATAGAACACAATTGCCATTATTCACATCTACACTGTCCGTCAAAAGTAATTCAGTGTTTGGGAAATTCGAACTTAAATGGTAATTCATGAATAAGACTTCAAGCAAGCCAATACTCATATGTTAGATAGATACAGCCTTTGTCTATAACGTTAAAAATATTATAGATATCCTTTAAATATTGATATAGATATGATTGCTCAAAGTTAAAAGTAGGTGATTCAGTGTTTTGTCGAATTTTTCAAATTTATAAAATTTTCATTCTAGAACGTTCTAAAATACGCAAAAGTGTTCATTTTTATTTTAAATCCTTAGCAGAAGGTATTAAGGCTTATTTGGTATGACAAGAAGAACATTGAAGAAAATTGAAACAAGAATTAACGAACTTGCTTTAAATGGAAAATCTTCAAGAAATATAGTTGAAATTGTTAGAGTTTCACAAGCAACAGTGTCCAGAGTAATAAATAAAGTTGAAAAAAATACTCCAGAGCCTATAATAGGTCGTCCTCTGGTCTTAGATAAGTATGATGAAAACATATTGGAAGATTAGCAACAAGTGGTAAATGCTCCTTCTCTACAGAAATACAGCAAGAACTCAAGACCTATGCAGGAATATCCGCCTCTTCGAGTACTATACTGCGCATATTAAAACTTAGCAACATCGTATCTAGATACAAAAAGAAATACCCACAATTAAAAAATCTCATCGTCGAGCAAGATCGAACATTGAAAGAACACACAGAAATTGGGAAAATAAGGACTGGGATATGGTTATATGGTCAGATGAGACAAAATTAAATCTAGAGGGATCTGATGGACGTGATGGAACTTTCAGAAAAATCGGGGAATCACACAGAGATCACAATATTACTCAAACAAAAAAATTCGGTGGTGGATCAATTATGGTTTGGGGATATATGCTTTCATCAGGTGTTGGGTATCTTTGTAGAATTGATTTCAGTGTTAATTCTGAGATATATGAGAGTATTCTGGATGACGAGCTGATGTATAAAATTGACTTGTATGGTTTGGACATATCTAAAATTGTCTTTCAAAATGACAATGCGTCTTCTCATACCAGTTCAAGTATAAAAAAATGGTTCAAAAGAAACGAAATAAAGGTAATAAGATGGCTTGCACAATATCCTGATAATAAACCAATTGAGCATCTATGGGATCATATGAAAAGAGAGCTAAAAATTCGACCAACATGTAAAGACAAAGATGGACTTTGGGAGAGAATTCAAGATATATGGAACAATATTTCAGCTGAAGTATGTCTTAAGCTTGTAAGGTCAATGCCTAGAAGACTCGAACAGATCAAAAAAACCAAAGGCGGGCACACAATCTATTGATTTTTCATTTTTTAAAAAATTCGACAAAACACTGAATCACCTACTTTCAACTTTGAGTAATCATATCTCTATCGATATTTAAAAATATCTATAATATTTGGACATGTTATAGACAAAGACTGTATTTATTTACCATATGACTATTGGCTTGCTCGAAGTCTTACTCATTCATAACTTACCATTTAAGTTCGAATTTCCCAAACACTGAATCACTTTTGACGGGCAGTGTATTACGCCGTTTTACGCAAAAAGGTAAGCAAATTTTAATTAATAATAAATATGCAAATTAATATCTAGTGCAAAGATTTATATATAATATTTTCTATAAATTAAGCTTTAGTTTTAAAGCATATTTGTTTAAATTACTATAATGGATAATTTACAAAAATTGAAAAAATCAATAACCGATAAAGAACAACGTGTGTTTATCAAATTTGGAGTAATTCTAGGCTACAGTTCGGGAATAATACACATAGAATTGGTTAAAACGATAGGAGAAAAGGCCTATAAATATAATACAGTGAAAAATATGGTTTCTAAGTTTAATAAGAGCCAAAATTGCGTTGAAGACACTAGAGGAGGCGATACAAGTAATCATTTAATAATAAAAAATACAATTGAGAAAATTGAAGATTATCTTGCTCAAAGTAATGCCTGGTCGTGCCTCGAACTTTCCATGTTAGTAAAGTGTAGCAAAGTTACTGTTTATCGGCATTTAACAGAAGATTTACAAATGAATAAATTATTGAGCAAATGGATTCCTCATTTTCTCACACAGGAACAAAGAAAACATAGAGTATTAGCATGTAGATATAATTCGGAGCAGTTATAAAAACAAAAAACTCTACTAAACAGAACATTAGCTATAGATGAAACTTGGCTTACTTTATATATGCAACCTCAGAGTAACCAGTCTCGATTTTGGAGCATTAAGGACGAAAGCTCACCAAAAATTGTAGCACAATCAAACTATCAGAGAAAAAGAATGCTTATACTAGCAATGGATTATAATGGTGTTGTATATTGGAAGCTTTGTGCACCTAAAGAGACGGTAACTTCAGAAGTCTATATAGGCTTTATTAATGAAGTTTTACTAAAATGGCTACCTTGATAAGAAATTCAAGTATCCTATGGTTTTACAGGATAATGCAAGACCTCATAAATCAAAGCTTGTAATGGATTTTTTTGATTATAACAAAATCCGCACTTGGCATCATCCTCCATATAGTCCAGATATAAGTCCACCCGATTTTAATTGTTTTGGTAAATCAAAGAAGTTAAGAGGAAATGTTTATGACAATTGGGAAGAGTTGGAATTACAACTAGAGACTATTATCCAGGAACTCGATATAAAGGGTCATATGAATGGTATTCAGCAGCTAGCTGAAAGATGGAGCGATGTAATAAAAGTAGAAGGTTCGTATATATAAACTACAAAGTTTCATTTTTTGATATCTCATAATAAATTTTTCATTAAAATTTTTTCCTTTACCTCTTTGCGTGAAACGGCTTAATAATAAACAGCTTTTTTAATTTAAAAAGGTTTTTCTTATATAATAAAGAGCTTTTATAAGAAAAATGTGACTAGTTAATGATTGCATAAAAATCTTTAAAAAATGATGAAACTTCGCATTTTTGTAAAATAAAATTTCTATAATCAATTCCTTATACAAGCAACACATATATTGGTGTCACCATATATTCGTGTCACTTATTCGAAATTCAGACAAAAGAATAGTATAAACTAAACAAGGATATAACGAATTCCATCTATTATATTTGAGTCAGCTAGGTGGGATTTTTGTCAACCCCACCCAAACTCATTTTTTGTAACGGGTAAAATGCGCCGAAACCTGACTAATTGTAAAATCATCTGAGGTTATTTTTGTATTCAACCTGAAATATTTGAATAAACTGAAATATATCAACTTATATTAAAGACATATGTCAGAAATGGAAATAAGTCCTGTACTACAGAAATACTAACTCAGTCACTTGTGGCATCTTTGAGTTAGCCATTTTGCAACTTGTAACTGCTGGTAGATAAATATCTACCAATATTTACAATAAATCATCTTTTTTCCTTTTATATAACAGATTATGAGACTGAACGAAGGATCTAAAATCAAATTTAACGGTAGAATTATCAAGAATGGTCGACAGCAACTATTTTCTACCTTATGGAAAAGAACCTTTGACATGTTGAGGAAGACCATTTTTCACCCCAGGAAGGTGAAACTGAGAGTTCTTCAGCATATTTAAAAAGGATTAAGAATTACAAAGAAGCCGATACCCAAGCAAGAGGGTGCATTGGTGGAACATTAGAGACTACCTTCCAGGACCAAGTAAGGACTTGTGAGACAGCGTGCCAGATGTGGACAAAGTTAAAAGAGCATTTTGAAGTCTCCTCGGTCGCAGCAAGTATAAATGCCCTCTCACTACTAATTAAGGAAAAATGGAAGTGTCAGAATGTTATCGCCCATTTAGGAAAAAGGGAGCAACTTTTCCGCCTCGCTCATCGAGAGCAATATTTAAACATGGAAAAGGAGCTAATACCTACTGTCATTCTATCAATTTGAGGTGAATGGTCACCCTTCTTTACAAAATTAAGTGGAAGTCAAGAAGTTATGAGCTCTTATACTAATTTTAAGTCAGAAATCGTGGCTGAAGCTGTCTTAAGAGATAATTATCATGATAAAGAAGTTACTAATAGTCCCAGATCCGCAAATTATATTAGAAAGGGAAGAAATACAAAAGGATTCAGAAGAAAATGTTTCAAATGCAATAAGTAAACCCATAGAGCTGCCGACTGCAGGGTAAAAACTATCGGAGTCCATACAACCAAGACAACACAAAGTAAACAGAGTGCATTTAGTGTCGATATGGCTGAAAAATTAAACCAGAGCAGTAATTGGTGGCTGGACAGTGGGGTAGTAGATGTCATGTGCAACAACAAAAATATGATAAAAAAAACGAAGTACCTGTATCAAAAGGGAAGGTACTAAGAATCGCAAATAAAGAAACAATGGAAATAAAATCCAAGGGAAGCCTAAATATTGGAACGCACTTAGACTGTATAGAATGCCTATATGTACCAAACCTGTCTAAAAATCTCCTCAGTGTGCCTGTATTAGATAAAGTAGGATACGTTAGTATTATGTTAAGGACACTGCAGTTATCAAAGACCCCGATGGAAATGATATATTATATGCATATCTGGATGAGAGGGAGAACCTATACAAAATAGATAAGAAGACTTCGCAAATACATATGATAAGTAAAGAAATAGATTGGCATTCCAGAATGGGGCATATAAATACAGAAGACCTAAGGAAATGGGATTAAACACCAGATCTACATACTGTGATGCTTGTAATCGAGCTAAACAAAGAAGGACCCCAATGAAAGGACATCATAAGAGAAGCCACACCCCATTAGAACTGATACATTGTGACATAGCCGAACCCATGTAAAACACAGGAATTAATGGTGAAAGATACTTTGCTGTATACATAGATGACTGTACGGATTTTAAGACAACTTACGTTATGAAGAATAAGTCGGAACAGCCTGATTGTTTCAAACAAGTAGTCAAACTATGGGAAAACAAATTGGGGACGACAGTAAAGTCCGTCCTCTGTGATAATGGCTTGGAATTTATAAATAGAACTATGAGACAGTATTGCGATGAAAAAGGGATACAGCTCTTGCCTGTGGTACCTTACACATCCGAGATCAATGGAGTCGCAGAAAGGCGAATAGGAATATTAATCGACTGTGCCAGGACTATGTTAAATCATGCCGGCCTGGAGAAACGGTTTTGGAGCAAGGCTATCTTAACCGCAACATACATACGAAACCGCGTTCCGACAAAGGTCAAGGGCGACTGGCTCTCCGCATATGAGAGAGTAATAGGAATTAAACTCAATGTTGACAAAATAAGGGTCTTTGGCTGTTTAGCATATACAGTAATCCACGGTATCAAAAGAAAGTAATGGGAAGATAAGTATACCCCGTATATACTGATTGGATATGATAATTCGGCTTATCGATCTCTACAATATGACTACCAACGTAATATTGAGATCAAAATCCCCAAAATTTATTGAGGATGAATTTCCCACTAAAAAGAATATAAGAAACGACACAGACCCGAATATGCCAGAATTAACTGGATCTAAAACAATCAGTTCAGTTGAACCAGTCGAACCAGCACATGACGTATCTCATTCGATAGAGGAGAACGAGAAGAATCCAAATATACTATAATTAACCAAATATGAAACAATCAGTCCAACCGAACCAGCCAGAAGAGACCGGAAAATATCGAGAAAGACCACCGAACAGTATACATGGCCAATGAGATATCATAACTCCAAGAACGTCATCGGAAACCCTTGGGAACCAAGAAGGACAAGAGACACCCCAAACCCACCAGATGGCAGCAAGACTATGTATGTAGAATCCGTCAAACAAGAAGATCAGGAAGCGATAACGGGAAAGAATAGGCATATATGGAAGGAAGAGATGGATCAGGAGTATAACGCGCTGATCAAGAATCAAACATAGGAGTTATGTGAATTGCCTCCGGGCCGAGTTCCTATAAAGACCAAATGGGTCTACTCCATTAAAAATGATGAAACAGGGAAGTTGATAAAGGCAAAGGCTCCCCTTGTGGCTAAGGGATTCTCTCAGCGCCCAGGTATAGAATACAACCTCACCCACCCACCTGTGGTTACTTCTGAAACCTTCCGGGTCCTGTGTGCCATGATCTCCAAAAACAACTGGTACACTGCTCAACTCGACATAAAAAACTCCTACTTCAATGGAAAATTAGTCACTGACATATACATAGAGCAGCCTATGGGCTACAGCGGTCCAAATGGGCCCAAAACCGTATGTAAATTGGTTAAAGGGCTTTACGGGTTGAAGCAGGCTGATAGGATCTGGTATAAATAGATAACTGGACTTTGGAACGTGGAGGCTTCACCAGGTCTGATGCGGATCCCTGCTTGTTAGTAAAAACAACTAAAGAAATCACCACAGTCATTACCATATACGTAGACGACATCGTCCTCGCCGGATCCTCGAAGAGAGAACTAGATGCGATAATAGAACTGTTAGAATCGAAATACGAGGTTAAAAGGTTAGGCGATTTGGAATACATCCTGGGGATCCATGTGGAAAGACATAAAGACAAAGTAAAGTAAAACCAGAAGTTATATATCCAAAAGTTACTAAAGATGTATAATATGTCTTAGGCAAGGTCCACACATACCCCCATGGAATTAGGATATAGCGTATATAACCAGTCGAGCCCATTACCAACGAAAATACCGTATAGGGAGTTAGTGGGGGCTATAGGATACTTGGCTAAACAAACGAGACCCGATATCTCTTATGCTTACAGTATACTCAGTATAAAATTCGATAGTGCAACATATGGGGATTGGAAGTGACTAAGAGGATATTTTCTTATCTGAAAACTAGGATCGATGTATCATTAACATTTGAGAAACACGATATCCCACGATTATTAAGTTACACGGACTCTAACTATACTGGAGGAGAAGGCGCTAAGAGCACCTCTGGATACGTAGTATTATTAAACAAAGGGGAAATCTTGTGGTATTCAAGAAGGCAAGAGGTTGTCGCCCAGTCCACCACGGAAGCGGAGTTGATAGCCGCATCAACCGCAGCAAAGGAAATAATGTGACTGTGTTAACTATTAGCTAGCTTTGGCATTGAGATTAAAAGTCCTATAACAATCTATGAAGACAATCACCCAACAATCGCATTATCAAATTTACGACCTGGGAGAGATAAGTTAAAACACCTATCAAGAAAGTATCATTTTGTCAGGTCGCTTGAGGAAGAAAATACAGTTATATTAAAATATAAAGAATTGGAAAACATGTTAGCATATTTATTTACAAAGACACATAATAAGTTTAAGATGGGTGATTTAAGATCGAAAATTGTGTGTGTGCAGGACAGCACAAGTGAGGGTGTCAGAAATGGAAATAAGTCCTATACTACAGAAATACTAACTCAGCCACTTGTGGCATGTTTGAATTAGCCATTTTGTAACTTGTAACTGCTGGTAGATAAATATCTTTCAATCTTTACAATAAATCATCCTTTCATATAACAACATATTTGCTTAATATGAACAAAAAATAATTCCATTTCGTTTTGAAAAAAGTCGTAAAATATTTACAAATAAGAATTATAAATTATAATAAAGTAGAAGTTCAATATTAATAAAAAGTGGAATAATAAATATTATGATTTAATATCTAATTTTCTCTTGATGGATTTTTTTTTCTTTTACCTTTCTTTGAATTTTTCCATTCTAATGACAATACAGAACCTACCTTTTGGTGGTCTCTCACTACTTCTTTGTTGATACGAATTTTCACTGGTTCTTTGAGTTTTTGATGACAATCTTTTTCTCCCTTTCTTCGTTTTAGGGACTATAGGAGTACTGGGAAATGTCAAGCAGCTAATTTGCTTTTGTTTCATTCCTATGCCAAAATAGTGTTTACACACAGTTCTTTTGAAATTGAGAGTATGAGCATGTATTTAAAGATACATTAGAAGGATCATAAACGATTTTCCACATCCTATTCATGTTTGCTTTAAATTCATCAAACTCGAGCCATGAAACAGTTTTCATATGGCTTTTTATTTTCCTTCAGAGTAGTCCCTTTTTGATTCTTTGCTTAATTCAACCAAATTTTTAATGAATTTAGATTATTCTCACTCTTAATCAACCACTTATTTAATAAGTAAAATAGGGACTACTCTGAACGAAAATAAAGACCATATTTCTTTTGTATTTTTTAACATCAATGCAAGTTAATTCGGGGGAATTAAGAGAAGGATTATAAAATATAGTTATATTATTTTGTATGACCTTTTTGGTCTTTACTGACCTTCAGTTGATAGACTTGATGTATAGCTTTTTTGAAATTCCAACTTCTGTGTAAAACTGCTTGTAATTCATATTATAGATGGTCCACTAAATAGTCGCACAAAAATGAAAATAAAGTATCTCGATCAAAGATAAACGAAAAATTGTGAAATTTTATTTAGTATTTAATTGATTGATTAATATTAAAATACATAATTTACAGATTTTTTGCTGATGTTTTATTCAAGTTATACAATTATTTATCTAAGGTATCAAGTTGGCCAAATTCCTGCTTCATTCCATACTTTTCTTTAAGTTCTACTCAAACTTTACTTGAATCAATTCAAAATTTTACGGTATTCATATATTTATAATACTTTCTTTACAAATAAATCAAAGCATTGCGTTCTTATTTATTTGCGTAAAATTTGGTGAACTTTCCAATTTTGCAGCAAATTGGATTTGATTTGCTAAAAAATGATGCATACTATTTTAGAAATAAATATAAATGGAAAGATGCCAAAATTTTAAAAAGTAACTATTATCATACTAATAATTAATCTATTATAAATGCTATGTCTATTAATTATTCCTCTATCCAGATATTGTCCTTTTATAAAAGGCTCTGGCATATTCCAAATTTGGCATTTGACTTTCAAGTTACAATATTTTGTAAAAAAGTAAATATAATGGTAAGATCATATAATATTCGATATCTTTATTATCACAATATCTTCATATTAACAATTAATCGTCATTAGCATTGGCATAATTTCATTGTCGATTTTGGGTCTTTTTCTCGACCATTTTTTGCAAGCAAAATGACATCAAATTTTGATATTCTTTTATACTCTTTTGCATACTTGAAATTTTTCATGATGCACTTGTATTTATATCAGGTTTATTAAATTTTATTTTAGATATGGAAATGCTGGTTTTATTCGTTTATCAAATGATGTTTGCACTTTTCGTAAAGCAGCTCAAAATGCCATCATAATCTTAAATAGGTTATTTTAAGATCAGACTAAAAGTAATATTATTATAACCCAGTTTAAAAGAATGTTTATATACTTTAATAGCATCATATATTGCGCTTTTCTTTATATCTTGAACTACAAAACCATCAATCGTAATTGTATTAGTAAAATTTGCTTGATTTTCAAAAAAAGAAATCGCCTCTTTTGGATGCAACTCATTTTTGCCCTAGTAGCATGGATAAAATGTTTATTAGAAAAATTAAATTATTTTTTTCTATTTATTGAAGTTAAATCAAACCAGCCTTTTATATTAAAAAGTAGTAGAAATGCTTATGATAATTTATGCGCCTATTTAGTGGACAATCTATACTAGGATTGCGAATAGATGACCAGTCAGATACGACTTCCAACAAAGCTTGCATGAATTCTGTAAAGACTAGTTTCTGCCTGAGCGTATAAAATGTCTTCAATGTTCCAATGACTGCCTCTAGTGCATTATTAGTAACAGGAAATCCTGGAGCAACATATGCAGCCCATCCATAGTTTTTCTCAATCCAACTTTTGTTGAAATAGTCGACAAATAAAGCCTGAGATGACCATTTTTTAGAGAATAAATAGCAAGAATGTTTGAATATTTCTAAATTATGTGATCTTTGTATTAAATTGATATCTACTAAATTTTCTTTACGAGTAGACTCTCCTATTTTCAGTTCCTTCATTTTCTTTACCAAATTACGGATAACATGTGCCCAACAGTCAACACGGACAAAACTATTGCTAAATATATCTTTACAACCATTTTTTATCACTTCTGAAGCATCATCAATGATTATACTTGATAGAAAAGGTCGATTCAGTTCAGATTCAACAGTTGATTTCAATATAGACAAAACATATGAGAAATCTTCCGATTTTTCACTAGTAGATACCATTAAGCAAAGTGAATGGAAGTGTTTCTGTTTATCGGTGGATCCTATAATAATCAGAGGCAGATCAAAAAGATTGAGTTTATATGTGGCATCTAAATTAATTGCGTTCATTAGATTTGCTCCTTGAATAATTCTTTTAGTGGAAATAACTACACGCAAATATCTATTGGATGTATCATCTATATTAATATCTCTACCTAAAATAATTGGGGTATCTAAATTTGAGTTTGTATTGGATTCATGAGCTAAACATCAACTTACCAGATCTTCATAAGACTTAATGCTACCGAACAGCCCTTTTTAAGCCTTTGGATAAAGTTTGAAATTACAATCTCTTTGATTTCAGATATCCCTCGATTTTTCAAGATCATGTTAATTTTTTAGGCTTAGTCAAATATTGCGTCGTAAATATTTCTTTGATAACTTCTTTGTGTTATTCTGTTAATGGAGGCTTATGCGTACACATGTGAGGTAATTTTGCAGACCAAAGATTTACTTCATTATTGCCATTAAATCCTTCAAAATATAAAGTACTTTCACAATTATTGGATTTTCTATGTTTGCAATAATAATACACTTTATATCCTCCAATATTCTTATTAGTTGTTGAAATGTCCCATTTTCCTTCATTCTTGATAAATACCTTTACATCTCTTTTGAACAAAAGTTTTGACAAAATGACCAGTCAGACGATAGCACTTTTGTTCTTATTGGCGTAGGTACTGGAATAACAATTTCCTCTATATTAAATCCTTCATCTTCTGAGTTACTGCTACATGTCATTACATCTATATCAGAATTTTCTAATGAATACATTTTAATTGTTAGAAATACAAAAGTTCAGGGTAATATGACATAATATTTTTGAAGCCTCGGTTATAAGTCTAGAATATTAGTGATCATAGTGAAAATAGGTTGAGAAAACAACTAAAATGGCAAGAAATATAGATAAGAGATATTTTATGGATAGTAAAGTTGATAAATAGATAAATTTATTTTCATTCTTACTATTTTATGCATTCAAGAAGCTAAAATTCCTCGACTAATTAGAATATAATTATGTTTCNGCTAAAATTCCTCGACTAATTAGAATATAATTATGTTTCAAAAAATTTGTCCCATA
Source organism: Holacanthella duospinosa (assembly GCA_002738285.1). Lineage (NCBI taxonomy): Eukaryota > Metazoa > Arthropoda > Collembola > Poduromorpha > Neanuridae > Holacanthella > Holacanthella duospinosa. The sequence goes on from NIPM01000727.1 coordinate 48,824, forward strand.
TTTATCATTTTTAGCATTGTTTAAAATAACAATAAACATATTAATTTGACAAACATTTATTATAATAAAAAATAAGCAAAACCTTTTTAAATTAAAAAAGCTGTTTATTAGATGTGAATAATGGCAATTGTGTTCTATAAACAATTTTATTTGACTTCATTTTGTATTGGAAAAAGAGCGCTTTAATCGGGAAAAAAAGATATAAATGTTGGTCACTGGTGATATTACAATACAAAAATGTATTTATGCACATATTTATCTTCGCTTGTAACAAATACGATCGATTTTTTAGTTATCTGAAGAAAAAAGGATTTATCTGAGAAAAAAAAATATTTCGTCTATCTAAAGGAAAAAAGAATTTTATTTGAGAAAAAAAATATAGCCATTTTATATTCACTCCATGTATTTTAATTATAAAAATAAAATTTTCAATCTCTTATATAATTAATAAAAAGTTTTCTTGAATAATATAAAAATGGCGCTTTAAATATCATTTAAATGGAGGTATTTGCTTACCCTTTCACTTGTGATTAGACAATCCTGGTTTAGCCATTAAGATTAGTAGAGGTCGGTAAAATTATTTGCCCTTATTCCAAAAAAACATAAATCTATTTTAGATAGAAAAGAATTGCTCAAAAAGGTCAATTTTTTGGGGAAAATAGTTGTATTGTCGACATAAGTTGGATTGAAGATTCGAACTCATCTAAAATAACATAATGGAAAGTGCTAATTTATGTTATCCTTAAAGACTTGTTTTAAAATTAAATATTCGGATTTTTCAATTCATTTTTATTTAACGGTTCAATTTAAGACAACGAATTTAATTTCTCTTATGTACAATAGAGCAGAAAGCCACCGACAGAAAAGAGGAGAATTATTACATCGCGAAGTAAACCTTTCATTCAGAAATTTGGTTATTATTTTAGAATGACACAGCTATATCAATAGACCCTCAATTTAGAGAACAACAATTTATGAAAGCGACAGAACAAGCTTTAGACGATTATCTTATGCAAGGTAGAAGAGCCCTGAGTGAAATTGAAGACCAAGGTTCTATATTGAAAGTAATACCTTATTCTCTCTAAATCTATTATGTGGTTGGATTTAGAATGCTAAAAAGCGGATTTTGGACACTGCTAATACGTTATGGAGTTCTAATACTGTTGTTAAATATATTGATAAACGAACTAAAGAAGATAAATGGATCTTCTGGGTTGGCGTGGTTGTAAGTTTAGTTTGTTTTTATCTAATTATATATTTCTTAACCTAATTAAATCCCCTAAGATGAATTAGAAAAAAGTTGTTTTTTTATTATAAATCAAAAGAAGATTAATCTAAAAAGATTGAATTAAAACAATTAAGAGGATACCGAATTTGACTAATGCTAATTGAGCGAAATATTTAACATCTGAATCTCCATCATTTTTCAAATCTTCCAAACCTTGTTTCAAAAGGACAACATTTTTATGCTTCATAAAGTCAGGATCAAATTTTCCCAACACCTGTAACAAATGAGGTACGATTTTAGCAACTCCAAATCGAACATTAGGAATCAAATCCTTAACAAATAGAACAAAAATAGGGACTAACGAATCCAAGGCCATAGGGAGCGAATTATTCTGACAAATTGGTTCAATAACGTTGTTAAGGGCCATCAAAGCCGTATTTCTAATATGAAAGCCAGAATCTTTAGTGAGCTCATTAAGTGATGGAAAGCAAGATTTATCGAACCATTCGACCCCATAATGATGAATTAACCCAGGCAATACTTTGAGACAACAAACTTCTCTAACAGCAAAGACTGGATCCCTCAAACTACTTATAACAAGATTGAGCAAAGTAGAATTGAAATGTTCTGAAGTTAAGGAAGTAGCAAAGAGAGGTATTTGATCCAAAACACTTAATCTTATTCTCCATTGTTCATCTTGAGCCAAATCGGTTAAGATAGGTAGGATTGTTGAAATAATAACGTCTTCTTGTAAAATCTTGCTAATGAGATGAATATTCTTAATGACATTAAGACGTACATCAGCATGTTCATCCTTAATCAGATCGAGTAAGGTAGGAATGACTTCTTTAACCGTGAATTGCGGTCCCAAAATTGTAGCGAATTGAGTTAGATTTATAGAAAGTGCAGAACGAACAAAATTACTAGGATCAAATAATTTCGTTTTAGAAGCTTTTAAGATTCTTAATCTATTTTGATCATCTTGAATTGTATCCGTCAACTCTAAAAATGACATGAAATCGAAAGGATTGAGATACTGATCATCTGGTTCAACACTGCAGTCTTCACTTCTGCTTCGGTATCTTGCATAAAATGTTCGAACAAAAGTAAGGCTTTATCCTCCAATCCCAACTGCTTATTCAACTATAACCATAGCAAAGACACAAGGCATTAAAGAAGGAGGGGAATTACATCTGCAAGATTGGCTGCAAAGGTTGATCGAACTCTCCAGGAATTATCTTTACTTGTACTATCCAAATAGCCAAGTAATCTTTCTTTAATCCCGCCACCATCACCTGTATGAAGGGATAATTTAATTGAAAGAGTAATGATGACTTGAAAACTAAGCATCCTTACCGAATCCTATAAAAATCGATCTTCGTATTAGGAAAAGTACTTCTTCATCTTTGATGATCGTATCTAATAGGCTAGGTATTTGTTCTAATGCAGAATCGGACGACATATATGAAACTAATTCCTAAAAATCCCATAGTGCAATCAAAGATAACATAAAATACGGGTAAATTAGAAGCTGCGGCCCTACGTACCATTGGTGTTTCATCACTGCATAATTTCGAATACCTCCTAAAATAAAACGCATAAACCTTAAGGGATACGAGAATAATTCTGCTTGTGAATCTTGGGCCTCACTAAGATATTTATAGCAAATCGGAATTAAAGAAGTAGCGCTTGACCTATTAGTGAACCAAGCCCCGGTAGATAAGCGAAGGGTCATCTGATATAATGTCGTAGAACATAAATTGGGATTATCTCCTTCACATTCTTCTAAAATGTCCAAGATGGCTTGAATGGCCTACCCAAAAGAAAGTTAAAAGATTATGTATTATACGGATTGTCTCACAAGCGTCTCTTCTACTACAGATAAATTTTCCAAAATTAGCAGCAAAGAGTCGGCATTAATAGTTCCTCCTACCATAGGTAATAAATTGGGTATTTCTTTGGCCAAAACGGCCAATACTTCATCATCGTTCTCAATATGTTCTAAATCCCAGAAAATAAGGGGAGGTAATACGATCGATAAAGGGGATTAAGTCTTGTCTCGTCTTTTCTTCTCCAAGGGCCAGTGCTATTGTAGGTATTCGTTTAATGGCGTTTATTCGGATGTTTTGGTCTTCACATTGTAATTCGTCTTTTAATACAGTTATTGGATATAATTCTTCCTGACTCATTTGAGGACGTAATCTTTAAAATTTTTTTTGGAAAATAACAGAAATAAACTATATTTTATTAAGGTAATGACTAAATCATTTTTTAAGCTAAGTTTGGTGGTCTCAGGTCTTTATTTCGTATTAATCTTAAAAACAACCATTCAATAGAATCCTTAACACCTTGACTAAATTATCAGATACAAAAATCAAAGGAAAGGGTTTACCCAGTGTAAGCCGAAATACTTAACACTCGTGAATCTTGAGCATCTAATTTCGATGCTATTTTATTAAACTCTTCTTTAATATTTTCAATCTTCATCGATTCGTTTAAATCCATTTTATTTGCTAACATCAAGATAGGAACACCTTCAACATGTTCATTAACCAATGTCTTTTCTAATCAAATTAGGGATAATTTAGGGATACCAAACACTTTCCTACATTCTTCTAACCGCTCTGAATCTGTAGAATCTATAACGAATAAGATGCCATGACAAGCTTGATAATATTGTTGCCAAATCGTTATCAATTCTTTCTGCCCACCTAAATCCCAAAATTTAATAATAACACCTTCGACTTTGATAGTTGCGACTACAAATGAGTATTAAAGTACAATGAAAGTTTCAAAGGGAAATAATTAAGGGTTGTTAATACTGTTGAGGCCAACCGTAGGTGCGATTTGTTCGTGTGTTAATGTCTTTTGATTTGTATAAATACCTTTGATCTTCTCCAACAACGTCTAAACACCGCCCAAACATATAGTAAAGAATAAGTAGCTATTTAAAGGTTACCGTCTTTCCTGCGTTGTCTAATCCAATTATTAAGATGGAATATTCTTCTTTTTGCGTTATTTGCTTGTATAGGCCAGAGAATAGAGTATACATATAATCCAGTTTAAATGCGATTTGAATCAATGTGAATTTGATAATGAATGCAAGTTAGAAATTTCAACTATATTTGTCTTTTTAGGCATTCTATATATCGTAAAATCTGTATTAGTGCCAGTGTATTATAATATTCCACTCAAACTTTATCAACAAACTACAAATTCATTGATTCAATAAATAAATAAAACTTTTAATTATAAATAAGTGATTTTATTATATAAATACCTCTTTTCTGTTCATTTGGTATATTGCTCTGACTTTAGATTGGAAATTAACCCCTAACCTTATAACTATAATAAAGGACTGAGCACAATTATAGATTTTAAAGTATTTATAGAAAAAACACTTATAGGTTTGCTATATCCGTATATCATGCTTTTTAACTTGCAAAAGGCTGAAAGAATCTGACTAAAAATCCGCATACATAATCATCTTGTATCAGATACTCTCCCATTTACAGGGTTATGCATGGTTATATTAGCATGTATGCATTCTTATATTAGCATTCAACAAAAAAGTTTATCCATCAAATGG
>NIPM01000728.1:0-50579 GCA_002738285.1 Holacanthella duospinosa
AGTTTGGATAGGGTTTTCAATTGCATTTACATAATCATCAAATAAGCAGTCACGGTCCAAAGCTCGATGTGGATTTCCTTTTCCTTTCTTTATAGTGTTGACGTTGAGTCCTGTCGCAGAGTCAATTCCGTCTTTTACATATCGGAGAGCGTATAGTTTTGGTTTGTTTACGCAAGCGTGAGTCAAAACGCACATTGCGTACTCATCCTTCATTGTTCCCAGCTTCTTTTTGTTTTTTAGGCTGTGAAACTGTCCAAAATAAGGGTGGTTGGTATCATAGCAACTCATGTCAAATAATTCTCCTTCATTATCTTTACAATCCTGATAAAAATTGTTTGTTTGGATAAGCATGAGCAACGAGTCAGTATCACTATACACTAGATCAAGCTTTGGATACTTTTGGAGGAAATAGTCATAGAACCACTGGAACATTATGAGTTTGCTAACTTCCAAACAAGCAGCTCCAACAACAATGGGACGATCCAAAGTTACTGAGAGTTTTTTCAACTGAATGATAACCAAGTCTTTGTGTACAATATTAACACAGAGTCAATTCCGTCTTTTACATATCGGAGAGCGTATAGTTTTGGTTTGTTTACGCAAGCGTGAGTCAAAACTCACATTGCGTACTCATCCTTCATTGTTCCCAGCTTCTTTTTGTTTTTTAGGTTGTGAAACTGTCCAAAATAAGGGTGGTTGGTATCATAGCAACTCATGTCAAATAATTCTCCTTCATTATCTTTACAATCCTGATAAAAATTGTTTGTTTGGATAAGCATGAGCAACGAGTCAGTATCACTATACACTAGATCAAGCTTTGGATACTTTTGGAGGAAATAGTCATAGAACCACTGGAACATTATGAGTTTGCTAACTTCCAAACAAGCAGCTCCAACAGCAATGGGACGATCCAAAGTTACTGAGAGTTTTTTCAACTGAATGATAACCAAGTCTTTGTGTACAATATTAACACTTTGAATTGTTGGTTTTGAGTTATATTTCAAAGCCATCTCACGTCCCATAATTAGTTTCACGTTTACGCGATTTCTTTTAGCTTCAATCATTTTTCCAAAGGTGGCACAATTACAAAGTTTCCAAATCAAATCTTCCATTTTTGAAGTAGCTGCCTTTCTCATTGTAGCGTTAAATTCCATAAATTTGCGAAGCCAATCTGTTTGTATGAATTTTACAGCTGCATGAACTTTTATCACTTTACATCCAAGTTTCATCCAATACTTCAATAGTCTGTAATGACACACATAATTTTTTCGGTCATGGAAATCTGCAATTAGTCTTTCTGTTTTAAAGGTGTTCATATCCACTTCCATTTCTTTGCCAAATTCCATCATATGTGAAGAAATTTCTTCAACGTCTATCAGTCGTTTATATGGCATTGGTGGATACCTGTTATGATTCAGTAATTTATATTTTATTAAACCAGAACATAAATTATTATTTATGTAGGCACTTACTTATTAAGTTTGTCATGAAGTTCTGATGGAATTTGGACATCAAGTTTAACAAAATAACCCACTCGCCCATCATCTTCAATGTTTTCAAAAAATTGCTCTGGATCTTGACATATTCTCTCGAGTTCATCACGCCGAACCAACATGTAATCCCTTTCGGGAAGTTTGGACACCATTGCAGTTCCTAAATAAATTGTTATATCATCCAAATAATACAATAAAATAAATGAAGAAATTACCATATAAGTTTGTTACGTCCATCATTACTAAAAATGTTGTAGCGTCATTGGGGTTGTAATCAGGTACCAATGGATTATTTGCTTTGGCTGTCCGAATGTTTCCAACAGACACCAAACCTCCACGAAGTCCTTCTTCAATAATTAAATAAACGACGGGACATTTAATGTTCTCGAGTTCAACTTGAGTGTATTTCAGACAGGCGTCGTAGATAAACATTGGTAGACTGAAGTAATGGCAAACATCTAGTCCAAACGCTTTGTACATCACGTTACGTAATTTGATGAAACTATCAGCAAGAAGAGATGTATCCGATAAACAGTATATATTTGTGTAGTCGCCCATATTTGTAATATCGAACTCGTTCCAGACAGTTATTGCTAATTCATAATCTTCCTGGGTAATATCTAATCCAGTTAAGTCATTTTTAAATTCACCAATAGGTGGAAGACTAGTAAGCTTATACTTGTCCACATTGTCCATAAATGAGTAGCAATAGACTCCCTTGCGATATAGCAAATCAATTTTGTCTTCGTTTCCTGGGAATACTTGACACGTGATTCTAAAATCTTGTTCAGACAAGGTTTTGGCTAATTCATTCAAACTACAGTTGAAAAACGCGTAGCTGTCAATAAATTTGAGTGTGATTCCTTTTCGTTTCATAAAAATGGCATTAAATTTTTCAGTAGAATTAGGAATAACTGTCACAGAATCAATTGAATCTTTCTGTAGTGCTTCCATAATGAGTTTACTGTCATAATTTTTGAAACCGTGAAAGACACAGACAAACTCACTAGACTTTTGAGCTGCTTTCATATTACATTGTTGATGAGCCAATCCAATAAAGTTTGGACTACCTAGTTGATAAAAATAAAAAATAAAATGAATAAATAAATAAAATAATTAGAAAAATTACCATCTGTGATGCTATGATCGTGGTGTCTATGTAAGTTTGTATCCGACTGCTCAAATTTCTTTGAACATATGCAGCATGACACGTAAGTCGCTAGCATTTCCTGGTCAGCTTCAGTGAGTACCATTGTGGTGCAAGCCACTTGATCCATATACTTAATTTTTTTTGAAAGATTTTTTGCAATATCAAACAGTTCCATCACCATCTTGTGTGCTATGTTTTCATTTTGCTCTTTGGCGTAATAAGCTTGCTTCGCATATACGTTGTCTTTGTTGTCGATACAGACATAGCTAAATGATCCAGGACAGTGAATGCTAAGTTTTCTTGTTGACGTTTCCTGCTCTAGATGACATTCTGGTTGATCCAATTGTATTAAATTACTCTCCATATCACAAAAGAACACAAATGGATATCTGATACATCTGCAATTTGAAGGGAAACTTTAATCTATATACTATGGAATATTACTAATGTCTTACCTTTCAAATTTATCAAATTTGAGAAACATTTGTTTAGGAAAGTTTGTTTTTTGACATCCAATAGCAGCACAAGATGACTTGTGCGATTCATAATTAAATTTGCTAAACGACTGTAGGCAGAAACGACAGACTTCTGTAGCGTTGTAACCTGCACTTCTGAATAGGAGACCATGCAAGTTGTGAATATACAAAAAATGATTTTGTTTTTCGCCCAAATACATTAGCAAATCAATTCTAATTTCTCGATCTTCTTTGCATGTATATAACGTATAGCACTTTTTGCGAAAGTCCTCAAGTAATTCAACTTTTCTGTGTCGTCTGGAGGTATTTTGTTGTGTTTCCTCTACCAAATCAAGTTGTGTATTTACCATTATATTATCACCACTATTAGTTGACGTATTTACGACGGAAGCAATAACATCATCAACAGAGGTCGTAATATTCCTTGACTTTGGAATATTCAAAGAATAATTTGAGTCGAAAGCTATGATGCAAAGACCAATAGTAGGATTGTTTGATTCAAACCGCTTTATCTGAGATATACTAAATGGAAACTTAATTCCAGACCAGTTTATTGTTGAGTTTATAAACAACTGATCGTAATAGTTTAAGTCTTTCAAAAGTTTGGCTTTGGTATTGGAGGAACGAGGAAAAGGAGGTCTAAATTTAGGATGTAAATGAACAGCTCGTTTAAAACATAGTTGATTAACGCTAGGAACATCATATAAATTTCGCATTTTTCGTTTAAAAATTTCTGGATATTGTTCCACATGATTACCTCCTGTAAAATTTTTATATTCTGCAATGACAATTTTAAATTCCAAAACTGATATAAAGACAAAGGAAGAAGCCATGTTAGTATAACTTTCTATTCTGTTTTTAAATTCGAGAAGAGCTTTTGTGAAAACAAATGAAAAATCAACAGCATGATTAATTCCAAATAAGAATGAATTGAATACTGGAAAGCTCAATGTTTTTTGACCATCTGCACTAGTTTTTTCAAAATGTAAATTTGCTATGAACTGTATCTTAAAATTCTTTTTAGCCTGTAACTGTCTTTTCAATAACAGAAGTAGTGAGCGTTTAATGCGGCGGAAAAGTTGATTTATAGTAATAGGGATTTGATTGGATAAGTCAATTTTGTACTCTTCATAAGTGTTGTCGATCGCACCTCTCACATATTCAATGTTAAAATCATTTCTTGATAATCCCTCTCCGGTTTGATTAAAAGTTTTAAACTGTTGATAATATTCTATATGAAAATGTGATAGATGTTGTTGTAAAGTAGCGACAGAGCTAAAGTTAATACTGCAAAAAGGACAAAATCTGTTACGAAAATGTTCTGCAGTTATCTCATCTTCAGAGTCACTGCTGGTATATCTCGTTTCATCAGAATCAAAGGAGTTTGACTCCTCGCTGGATGAATAATCAACTAGTCTCGTATTCATTCTGTTAGAAGTGTGAAATGCAAAATAATTCCTTGCGGAGAAAATAATGTATCTGAAAAAATAAGTATCTTATTAATGTTGAAGTTAATTTAATAACTTTTTGAAAGATGAAAAAAGGTTTAACTTTACAAATCAAAGGAAAGTGAAAAAGGGTTAACTTTACAAATCAAAGAAAAGTGAGACCTCTGTTTGAAAAGTGAAAAAGGATTAACTTTACAAATCAAAGGAAAGTGAACCCTTCTTTCGAAAATAAAGATAAAATGTCAAAGTTTGGTATAAATTTAAAAAATAATCTTTCTACTATGAATAAACAGCATACATGACAGCTTAAACAATAAGTTTTGAAATTAGTTAAAGTTCTAATTAATTTTATTAAATATTTATTCATTTAAATTGTTGTGCCTCCTCCGGCAAGCCGGCAAGCCGGCAAGACGGAGGAGGCACAAGGGCCCTGGAATGGGGCCCTTTGGCCGACGACGGCGTCGCCGGCAAAATTTTTGATTTTCGACATGCATTTGTGCATGTTTGGCGGACGTTTTAAGCCAAATTCTAGTATTTTTTTTACTTAGAATTTGTAATAAAATTAAGGTATTGAGGACGGATTAATCGACTTCGGTCGAAATATATTAAAATTAAACAATTTTTATTTGATACTCACTTCAATTGAACTTCTAATACATCTGTTGATTTAAGGTTTCACTACTGTCGTAACTTTACTGTGAGTTTCTTATTATATTGCAACTCATTCCTTCTCTTGCAAACTTCAATGATTCAAAGATTTTTTTAAATCTAATCTTCCAGTATTTATACCAAATCAGACCTAAATTGTGATCAACATGTTTTTTGTTTTTGTTTTTATTTTTTTGTTAAATATTATTGTAAACGTTTTGTAATAATAGGTCACATTTAAGGAATTCGTATATTACTCTATTTTTATTTTCACTCTCTTTACCGTTAAAATCAGATAATAGGAAAAAAGGTTTCCACTTTGCAAGAAAACAAAAGTGAAACCTTTCCGAGAATAGTTTAAACAAAGACAAATAATCCTTGAAGTTTAGTATAAATCTCAAGTCCTCATCTTCTCTCAGTTTTAGTTCTCTCCTCTCAACAATCGCCATGGAAGACGATCATCCTCCCGGGCCCACTACAATCACGCTCAATAATATTGAGCACTATTTCGTGGACGCTGTCCAGTGGACAAAAATTTATCAAGAACACCACGACATGAGCATCGCTTTAGATTCTGAAGTAAGTTGTCTTTTGATTTATATTTTATTATTTTATATTACAAATTCATTTAGTTTACTTATAATTAAATAATATAATTAAAATAGATTTTAATTTACTAATATGATTTTTTTATTTCAGGCTCAACATATTTCCCACCTTGAAGCTCAGGTTTTACACCTGCAGCTCTCATTGGAAGATGAAAAGGAATCGTCACTTGAATCAAGGAGCAAATCTGAAGATTTGGAAGAACAACTCGAGCTTACAAAGGTCGAGTTGCAGACAACGTCCACTCAGTTGGACAAAGAAAAAAATGCTAAGGAAGCATTAATCAAAATTTACAAAACAAAAGGTACCATGTTTATTAATTATTATAATAATATAAGAATATAATAATAATATTATTTTATTTTATTTCAGAACAAACCGTGCTGTGGCTCCAGTCTTGTTTGACTGGAGTGCAGACAGCATTTCAGAAAAAGGATGAGGAAGTGTCAACCCTCACTTCCACAAATGAAACTCTACGCTCTAGAAATAGAGTGTTAGAGACCGGTATTCCTGCCCTTCAACAGGGTTTGGATGATCAAGATGCTCGACTTAAACAAGTCGAAGGTAAGTTATATCATTATTATTATATTATATTTCTATTGACTTATTTTATATTTTTTATTTTTTTTAGAACTGAACAATAAGCTGAAAGCTGACAACATACTTTTGCAAAATCGCCTCTGTGTAAGAGGTTTGAAAATTCATCGCATGAAGAAACTTCTTAAAAAATAAGTAATTATGTCTATTTTTTATTTGTTATAATTTTAGGCTTTTTTTTGTGTAAAATAATATTCAATTTTGATCATTACTTTTCTCAACGACCAGATTTTTTTTTTTTTCCAACGACCAGATGGAAGTGCGGAAAGTGCCTACAGTCCTCAATGTTATTTGAAATAACATTGAGGACTGTAGGCAACATACTACTGATAGGTTATACTAATGCGAAAATGTTACATTAGTTTACGCTAAAAGTTTAACTCAAACAATCTCAACGTATATACATCGAAATTAGCCCGGATTTTAATTTGAAGTCGAAAACAGAATAAGGAAAAAATTCTGGCATAATTCCAGCATTCAACAGTCTGCACAGATTTGTCTTTATGGCCAGATTTTTCAACACCGCTTTCTTACAATTTACTTAGGTGAGGCTTGAACAACAAATGTGTACACAGTCCAACTACGACTCCACTAAAGAAGCGGGAAAGATTGATCGACAAAGCTATAGTATAAACACAGTATAAATAAAGCTCTAGAGCTTTATTTAATACCACCATACAAAAGGCGAATCTATAGTAAAAGAGGAGCAAGGTGATAAAGAAATTGTTAAAAAAATTTGCAAAATTTGAAAAACCAAATGTTGAATGTTAATAATTTAGTACAAGTTGAAGTACTTAAAAATATACGCCTAAACCAAATATTAAGTAAAGAATCAAATTGAATTCGCAGATATATATACGCAAAGAATATCTACAGACAGAAGTATCCTTTGCGAATGTCCAATTTACACAAAATATAGAAAATCTAAACCAAATTTATATCTTAATCCAAAACAAGCAGTAGGCATTGGGTCACCAATTGTTGATTAAAAACACCGTGTGGGTCGTAACACGTACCAAACCCAAACGTGGGTTTAAACTGTACTAGCTAGAGCAGACAAAATTAACTTGTAATGTCAAAACACTCTGTTTATTTGAATCACATGTTTTCTAAAAGCGGCAAAATTAATTTAACGAATGCGAAAACAGTTTCAATTATACTCTTCTTTGTAACACATTTTTTTTGTGAAATTAAAAAAAAAAATATGCGCCATCAGTTTTAAGTTTAACGTACAACAGTGGTATTACGAATCCAAATAGCATTTACAATTACCACAATTCTCAATTAATAGATACCGTAGTCATAACACGGTATATTACTGAATGCTATAACCTCATAAATGTTTCATTCTGTTATTTTGAAGATAAATCCACTGATTTTTCTAATAAAAACGCGGGAATTACCCATCCAGTGTCACCAAATGCTATTGACTTTTGTGTGGTAATGAAACGAAGCACTATTGTTGTAAAAACTAGAGAAAATCCAAGACAATACCAAACCATTGGTTGAAATGGTTTTATATATGCGTAGAATGAGACATATTGGTTAGAAACAGTACAGGACACAAATGCAAAAGCATCGTTCTCAGTAACTAGTGAGTACACATTATACGAGTAATCTGTCCACATTGGGACCCTATTACCAATGCAGAGCTGCATCAACATAGTAACATTTTGTCGACGGTGGCGTTCAAGGCCGACACTGCCCAATGTGATGTACCCCACTATGAGCGAAAACGTGACCTTTTTGGGTAGATTTATTAAAATCTCAAAAGAATCAGGAACCATTTCCAGACTTTCTTCTGCAGTGGTCGGGGCACCGCTGCAATTCCATTGTATAGATACATTTGGATACAATTCCATGTAAAATTGTGCTCTTTTGATTTTTGTTGTAACTGTTTGAGATACTGTTTTACCTGTTAGTTGCTTTGTTTTTAATTTAAAATATTAAATTCTAATCATAAGCGTATACAATTTGTGATACAAGATGCAAGAGTAAGTAATCTGCGGTTAAAATACATATTTCAGTTAAATTTAAAACTTTTTCTTTTCATGTGCTGCACTCGTGGTTTTAAGAATAAACCGCAAATGACTTCGAAATGTCAGTCAAAGTGTATAAGACGTCAAAAAATGGAATCAAAGCTGCGAGAGTCAAAGCGTATAAGACGTCGCGGAGTTTAATTTCGCATATTTCCTGGCGTTGCTAACTTGTGCACCTTTTCCTCATCTGCACACAGTAATAGATGGGAATTTTTAACCATATTGTAATGTTGTCGGGTTGCACTAAAATTCTTTTTAGGTTAAAAATTGACTTATACTTACTGTATCGTCTCAACAGAAAGTTGGATTTCAATAAATCATAACTTTTGATCTTTTGACCCTAATGAACTGATTTTTCTTAACGGGTCACACTACTTTTCTATGGCATTTCTTAATAAAATTGTAACTGAATCGAAAAAAAAATAAAACTTCCAAAAACGAGAAAAATTATTACTAGTATGGGCCAAAAGTAATTTTAGGCTGGAGTAAAATATTTTATATAATATATTTATAGTATATATTTATATAATATATATTTTATATATAATATAACCACTCTACAATTATTCCTAACTTTATCAATCAAAAACTAATTTTTCCTATATCTATTGTGGGCTCTTGAAAGCAGCAACTTTTTTTAATGGCAACAAAAGTTGATAACTCTCACTTTTTACAGAATGGAAACTTAGGTTTGCCTGAATAGTACAAGGAAGTCAATTTTTATATAAGGTATACTTAACTTTGTAAATGAAAAAAATTTGGTCCCAAATTAACGCAATTGATCGGACGAACATATAGAACAGTATTAGAAAATTGATAAAAATTACCAATTGATATACGACTAGAAATATTCAGTATTACCAGTCTAACTAGATCCAACTCAACTACATCATTTTTGTCAATAAACATTATTACTGCATATTGCGTGAATACGATTTAATTTTGTAATGCAAATGATCTTATTCCGTTATAATCAAAACTTTCTGTTGCTATGATAATATTATATAGATGCGGGTGTGGCAAAGTAAGACCTTGAGTAATATTTGTCCTTTACTCAAACCCTGCCAATACCTTCTGGTGATTTCAAAGTTCGTTCTCATTTCCAATTTCAAATCTTGACAAACCATAACAAAAGCCACTTCCAACGACCTTGTCTTTAAAGGACTTGTCTTCACATAAGCAATTATACATTGAATAAAACTTAATCTCGGATTGATATTAACGCAATAGTTTCTAGTACCGCTCATTGCGCGCATAAGTTGGTAGTTTGTAATAAGAAGTGGCACTGAGACTACACCTTCTATGCTAAACCATTCTGATAGTAATAGATGAATCCGGTATTTTTCTAGGTGAATTAAACATAGATTTATGTTGATAGCTTCTGTTTTACTGTAGGATATTATATAATATCGCAAAACTAGCAAGATAATTAGTTGTAACAGGCTGAGATGCATATTTCAAATATGACCGAAGCAAGGAATTTTTCCCAACTAGTGGCTTGAAAGTTTTCTCTAGTTACAGAGTGTCGTTTTATTATTAAAAATTATAATCTTCGCTAAGAAAAACTTATTTTTCAAACGTAAATTAAATATTAATTGTATTGTTTTCATGTCAGACCAACAATATGATATTCAAGATGGTAGGGTTGTTAATCATTAATATATTTTCATTAGATTATCTAACTTTGGATCTTTTCTTATGAATGTTTTTCCTGAAACAATAATTTTCCAACTGGAGAATCACTCGCCTTAGAAAAACTTCTGCACTACTTTTAGTATTTGTTTTACCACCTACTTATAGATGAATCTGCT
This sequence comes from Holacanthella duospinosa, assembly GCA_002738285.1. NCBI lineage: Eukaryota > Metazoa > Arthropoda > Collembola > Poduromorpha > Neanuridae > Holacanthella > Holacanthella duospinosa. Next base: position 10,269 of record NIPM01000728.1, read on the forward strand.
AAAATATTCACTAAAGAAACTCATGCATGGAAGGTTAGAAATAGCAGGACCAGTGATTTATGCGTGATAAGCTTGTCGACTCCCAGCGGGTGTCTCGATTTGATTTGCCTAAATTTGACAAGATTTGTACGAAACTTGATGAAAACATTTCAACGCCTTTTAGAAATTGTCATTTAAGTGTCAATCCCACGCAGAATTCGGTGTATTTTCTCTGTACATTGGTAGGAGTTATACTAATCTGCAATTCTTCAACTTAGGCCATAAGTGGCCATAGCGATATTTTCGACAGGTTTAGTTTCTTGAAGGAAAAAGACATTGTATAAGCTATTAAAGACTATTAATTATATATTTTGTGTTAGGGTTTGGGTTGGGAAGAAATGTGTCATATTGTACATTGAACTATTAGAGATTTTTCAAAAGAGAGTATGACGTTAACGTTAGACCGGAGGGCAAAGGGAGCTACGTTAACACTTACGCCAACCTCATAGCCCAAAATGCATAGTAAATTCCACAAATACTTTAAAGCAAAATTTTAACGTATAACTGTGTTGGTGACAGATTTAGTCAAGGGCTATGTTGCAAATAACATTTGAAAAGTACTATATTTTTTGCAACTGTAATAGAGTAGTGACCGAGGTTTTTGTGTCTAGATACGAAATTATTATAAAACGATTACTAAATAGATATGTTCTCAATTTGGCCAGATATCTTACCGAAGTAAGAATACGTTCATTGGCTAATCGATTATATCAGTTTAGGTAGTAATGCCAAGCTGGATATCCACCCTTCTAGATATCTCTTTCAACTTTTTAAATTAAAATTTTTTTGTCTATAATTGTACAGTTAGTTTATGTATGAAATCAAGAATTTACTAGTGTTCGCGTATTTTATCAATTTTTGTCGATGATGTACAGTCCAACTAGTATTTTTGGGACGACTGGAAGGTACTTTTGACCCATGATATTTGCTGGAGAAAGGGGTGCTCCAAAAATTATTGCCAGTAAGACTCCTTAAAGCAAATTTTTTTAGATGATACTGTTTACATGTTTTAGAAAGATTATGCGAAAGTAGAGAGGAGAATTTTTTAATCAACTCTCTGCGACATCTAGAAAAAAAGTTACGATTTGTTGAAAATTGTCATTTTGAAACATTCTTTTGGGACTATGTACATGAGAAGTTAGGTGTCCCAAACGAATGTTCCGAAATTACAATTTTCAAAAAATCGTAACTTTTTTTCTAAATGTCGCAGAGACTTGATTAAAAAAATTCTCCTCTACTTCCGTATAATCTTTCTAAAACATGTAAACAGTATCATCTAAAAAAATTTGCTTTAAGGAGTCTTACTGGCAATAATTTTTGGAGCACCCCTTTCTCCAGCAAATAGCATGGGTCAAAAGTACCTTCCAGTCGTCCCAAAAATACTAGTTGGACTGCACATGGGACGTTTCCACCATCAACAATGAATGAATATTGTTTATTTGAATGCTCAGTATATTTATAGAAGCATTGACTGTTGTTTATATTTCTTTTTCTAATCTGTCCGTTTGAATTTCGGTTCAAAGTCCAAGCTAACGAGATCACTTCATACACGTACCTCAAATTGGATTAACTATTTTTGGTAGCATTGGATTTAAATTGTGAAATTAGGAAACATGAATAAAATTTCCATGAGTTTCTTTCTGTATATTGACCATTTTTGACAAATATGCTGCAGTAAACATGCTAATGGTTGGATTCTCATTTTTATCGTGTTTGGACTACCTAGTCTTGTCTCATTGAATTTCGGTTGAAGCATGTCAACAACTTCTTAGTCAACTTCGCCATCAGACAGGAATAAAATTTGGATGAAAATTTTTTTCACAGGCTTATGAACTTTTTTACAAAGCTAATTGACACATGGGACATGGAAGCACTTATATTATATTACGTCGTTTTTTCTCATGTTCCGAACAAGTACATAGTCCAATAATTGGGTAAGTTTTAGAAATAGAGAGATTTTCGGTTTTCCCTGAGTTTCGAATTGTTTACTTGTTGAAAACGGGTATTTTCCCTTTGACATATCTCACTGTTTACTGATTTAAGCCATGTTCCGTATACGTTAGCTTTCTCAAACTTATTGATTAAGTAGCTTACTACCAATCGTTTGTAATAAAGGTAAAACGCTCAATCTCAAGCTATAGTACTACACTTATTGAAATATCGCAAACTAGTTCAAATATGACGGTGGGCATTTCCCAACGACTATTCGTTTAATTCATAACTGCAAAAAAATTTTTACTTTGCCATAGCTTTTCGGCCGAAGATGTACAAGATGATAAAGAAGGTATTCATATACTTTAACCGAAATTAAAAAACAAAAAGAGAGGTAGTCCAAACCCGACACGGTTCTTTCTAATTTGGCTTTAATCTCCCCAATCTTGTTACGTAAATATTCAATTGAATATCTCAAAGGGCCCGAAAAGCAATTTTTATTATGGTTCATATTGATTATTATGAAGAATTTTATCAAATACATACTTATGTAGCATGTCTTAAAATTTAGCGTTCGTGATCAAGGTCAAAAATGAACAATATTTCATGTGATTCCATGAAACAATAATTCAACCGCTCCGACGAAGAATGAACCACCTCGGAATTGATAATTTTTTTGGATGGTTGTCTAGTGGATTTCAATTTGAAAAGAAAAAATTCTGCATATATCGGCAAGTTAAATCGGCTTAAATTTTTTTATAAAATAAATAAAATAAAATTCAGTGTGAATAGAATTACACACCAATTATCTAATATCAAACTTAAAAAAACAAAGACTATTTTGTAAGTCATCAAATAGGATTTAAAACCTCATTTGTCCTTGCTTATATCTTTTAAGTTAGTGTCACTTTACATCAGGCCTAATATTAAAATAAGTCTCACACTAATTTGTAGGTGATAAGCTGACATTTGAACTCAGTAACCACGTTCTGTTGCTACCCATTTGCTTCTTAGACGTCGCTGTGGTCAGGTTTCTGCACTATTTCTATAAAAGCGATGATGGTTGAGAATGTAGGTCAAAATTTTTAGCCAAATCTGGCACAAGTAGAAGTTTCTATAAGCTATTTTGTTAATATTGTAATATTTCTATGCGCTCGGTTATTGGGTCAAATGTCATGAAATTCAAGTTAAATATATTTGCATCAAATCAACGTAGTCGTAATAGTCCATTCGAAATTGCAAGAAACAATATATTGATTAAAAATATATATAGGGATGGCCAGTGTGACTCTGACACAACCTGCAAATAGTAGAACAATGAATATTGGCAGGTTATTGCGAAACTGTGCTTAGATGTAACTTTTTTCAAAGTGCGCTTAAATTTTCCTAACTTAGTTTCTGATTAATGATTCATTTAATTAAATATATTAAATAATTAAAAAAAAATTTAAGTTCAGGTGACGCAATTCCGAAAAACTAACCCAAATTTTCATTAAATTTATTTTAATTTCTGACTTTCTCTGTCTAAATTATATCATCAGACTGAATCATTATATTATTTTATTTTCGATTTAAAATAATGGGGTGAAATGGAGTAGTAAGAGNAAAATAATGGGGTGAAATGGAGTAGTAAGAGGTCATTGAACTCCGGGTATGAGCGCATAAAATCATTTTACTAAAATTTTTGCCGACACATGAGTGATGTTGTTTACTGATTTAGAAATAATTATTGTAAACAATCTTCAATTCCGAGGTGGTTTATTCTTCGTCGGACCGGAACAATTGTAGAAATGTTACTGCTGACCTCTGATCCAGGCAAATTATCTCAATAATAAATATTGTAAAAAAAGCACATCTGCGTGTGCCTCTGATCTCAAATATTGTTCTAAACTTTTAACTCAATGTAACCAAATGGAGGCCCTGATCCTAAAACAGAAAAGGACGCCAAAACCTATTGTTATCCACATCAATTTGCCAATAATTTTTGGGCCCTCTGCAAATGTATTTGAATTGACCGTCAATAGTAGATATTAAATTAGTAATCTGCATCATTTCTGACTGATTGAGAAAGCTCAGGAACAAATTCCAAAGAATCATTTCGACATCATCTATTTGTATAAATGACAAAAAAATTGATACGATTGCAAAAATTTTGCAAGATAGAGACCAGCGCCAACAACGAACACATTCGTAATCTATATAAGTTTTCCAATCGATTAATGTACCACTTACCCAAATCTTCCAGGAATAAGCAACTACTCGCGATTTACGGTAAGGGTAACTAAAATATTCGAGGCAAAGAAGACGAGATGTGAAAAAAAAAATTCAAAAAGCGGTAACTACTTGTGCATTCGTCGGTAACCTGGTCTAGGTGTTTTACTTTAAAATCAAAAATGATAATTCGCTACAATTTGCTGCTCAATTACACCACTAATGAGGCAAGTTAATGCTGCTCTGACGGCAACTTCCGCATTGCAGCTTCGCAGTTGCTGAGAGTGACACTAAAATAATGAAATTGACAGAACTGGCTACTTTTCATGTAAAATTATTATAATGTCACGAGTGCAAACATACTCCATAAGAATTTAAACACGTTGCCAGTTCAGTTATCATTTTCATCTCGTCCTTTAGATTTTATTCATAATTAGCTATTATGAAACAAAAATTAATTTTATTATGTGTTTTCTGTGATGGTTACTTTGAGGTTCGCCCTTATGTATGATTCTTAGTATAAACATGGGTATTTTGTGTGTGTAAAGGCATCAGTCGTCCGGCATCCCTCTCAGCCATGACGCGGATAGGCCAGTCTGAGCTGGAAAAGTTTTTCTTTACCAATAATTTGGTAAAGAATTGCTATTTCAGAATTAATAAATTATACAAAATTAAGGAATATCTATCTAAGAAATATAGATCAATTTTGGCTAATTCTCTTGTTATTTTCATTGTTAATTACATGACATGTTTGTGGAGTACAGCGAAGAAAAAAAATTTGTTAAAAGTGGAAAGAGTAATAAGAACAATCGGAAGATTTGTGATGTCAAAGAAACAATATGATAATATTTTTATTACAGCCTCCTTACATCAAACTTAAACATACCTTTTTACAGTTCAAAAGTGCTCTAAAAATTCATTTACTCCTACGATAAAAACCAAAACATTAGAGTTATTTTACATGTTGATTGATAAGAGTTACTCTCAAGTTAGCAGTAAATTAGCATTAAGTTAATTTTAAAGACTCAAACATAATGCCCAATTGAGGAGTTGTGTCATTTATGCATGTAAGACAATAATAAAAATATGTAGCATGACCTCCTAGCGCGCCAACAACTAGTAACCATTCTTCATTGGTGAATTCAATACAATAAATGTCGAAAGTAGGGAAGCGAAGTCTCTAGACCACAACACGAGATAGGAGTTTAAAGGGTTAGATTTTGGTCCACCATTTGAGTGAGCATTTGTTTTGACGCGACTTGAGTGATTCTTTGAGTGGAGACTTGGTATTCAAGAATGAGTTTGGACATTGATGTGGCATGTGAGTTTGGAATAGAGATATATTCCAAATCCCTCGCAAACCAGTAACTTGAGTGCCTCGCTTAAATCCGATCCTAAGGCTAAAAGATAAAGTATAATTACCTGATTTGTGGAGGCGTTAAAGGGTTAAAAGTATCCAACCTAGTTAAAAGCTAGAAAGTTACAAACAAACTCAACCTCTCCTAACTTATCTCTAGTGGTCATTTTAGTATGAAATGTTCTGCGAGTCATGCATATGAAGTAACGCTATAATTTTTACTAATCATGTATAGGCCAGATTTTAAGGTAATAAGGATGCTTGAAAATAATTTTGTTTGCAATTACTTACTGCTATACATTTCAAATGCTAAAATTTTAACCTGCATTTTGCTAAATAATTTTTGTAAATTTAATTATTAGTTGATATGGTAGAGCCCAATCAATGGATTTTGCTAAATAATAGTCCTTTCGTGAACAACCTTGCTTAATGTGTTGGGCCGTGATTTTCCTAGCTAAACTTCCAGGAAATACATAGTCTTGGAATAACATTAGTTTCTCATTTATATATCCTAATATGTTTCGGTTTTTAGATTAATAATATACAATTCAAAAGCATTGGAATTTTAATTGACAGAAAGGTTACCTTTCAAATGAATCCCACAAAATATTGGGAAACTTTCAAGAAATCGTTTCATAAATTCTTATCACCGACTTCTTGCAAGCGATTTGTGAGAAATACCAAACATATTAAATCCAATCTGATAGACAACTTATCCTCGGTCGGTCAGGCAACATAACTTCCATTTTTTATATTTGCATAGCATGATTATTAAATTATTTGCATCTAGACATATTTTAAAACTAATAACAAAAATAGCAATGTAGATCGGCGTAACATTGTTGTTTGAATACTAATGTAGATATAATAAAAATAGTGGTATATTTTGCAAGATTTTATGTAACAAAAATGAAGTTCTAGAAACATATTGAACAAAACTAACTCAACAAAATTATTAAACAAGTACAATAAATAAAATTATGCACATCATTTGTTTTAAGTTAAATAATTCGAAAATATGTGCAAATCAATATGAATAAATAAATATATTAGTATTCACAAATAAAATTAGACAACTAAACTAACAGAACGATTGAAAACTATGTTTTTAATTTTGACAAAAGCTTAAAAAGTTCTTAGCAATTAGTTGAATTGCGATTTTCCATATTTCTAATTATCTATTTATGCGAACTTCTTAGTACTGAACTAGCATTAAGTATGGACTTTTGAATCCCGTGTATGGATATGATCTATTCAAAAATGCTTCAAATGTTTTATTAAGAAATGTGCTGTAGTAGTGGCTAAATTGGTTAAAGTGCCAAAGTTGTATTCTTAGGAGGGCGTGATCGTACATCTACTATTACTCGAGAAATCAAACTTACTAGGGGAAAACCTTAAATCAGGTTAAATCCTTTTCTCTTCTAAAAGGTTGGTTTGATATTTCCGAGTCAGATGTGGAAAAACACTAGAGTATCTATTTCCACTAATCACTCTAAGGAAAATTGTATACAATTAACTCAGAATTTTTTACAAATTTTTATTTCTTATTATGTCCATTGACACTTCAGATGCTAGAATTTTGCAAAAAAAAATTGCGAATTCACTGAAATTTTTTTGAATTCAATACGAAAATACTTTGCAAAGAATGTCTCAATTGGATGCTTGCAAAGTGAATTTTTGCTGACACCAACAGTAATTCGACATCATTGAAATTTGCAATATTTTTTTAATATTCGAGTCGAGCACCAAAAATTGGATGTCATCATCTGTAATCATGATTTGCAATATACTTACATCATTTATATAAATCCGCGAGAAGAGGCTTCCCGAAACCTTTCCAAAGTGTACACCATTTACAAGCTTGTCTACTTTATGATTTCATTTTTATCAGTAAAAAGTTGTTTACACATGTACAGTTTGATATTTTTCAAAAATTAACAGGAGCATTTCTTATCTGTTTAATGGTAATTTTCTAGCAAATTTGGTCAAAATATTATTTTATAATTTTCGTCAATGAGCATAACAGTTCTTATGGTCTCGGCATGCCTGGTTTTCTAGAATATTTTACATCCATCGATGTGAGTTTGAACAAACAGTTTTTTCCACAAATGACACTTTCCTTTCAGCTGAAAGGTAAAACTCATAGAGCATTTCTATTAGAAAATATGTGAAAGAAGTACCTAAACAACAAAGAAAGACAAAAGTATACCATCAATATCAATGAAAAATCAAGTACCGTTGGTTTCCAAGGGTCACCAAATTTTTTCGTAATTACACTGCTTGCCAAAATCTAAGAAAAGGTCCACCTGCAAACCATTCTTCTCTATAAATTTGCAAATTCTTAGCCCCATCGGCCTATAAATAATCGAATAAAAGATAGATAAGCACAAAAAACCCCAAATTCGGGTATTTCCAATTTCGGATTTTCTGGTCAAAATTAATTATAGTTGGAACCAAATGAATGCTAGCTGAAAAGAGTCAATTGATACCACACATGACCTAAGTGATTTTTTTTTCAAAAAACTTTTTATTCAAAACGTAATTAAAATTTAATCAGCTGAAATTTTCTAAATCTAAAAAAGATCCACTTGTGGAATTCGATTGAGAATGCTCAAGCACATTTTCATCTCAATCTGTATATATTGTGACGGTTTAGCTTACCTTTTCGCTAAACCGCTCACCAGTCTATCAGTCCGTCTTCTTTCTTGAAAATTTACTCAAAAACTTTCCTATTTTCAAAGCAATTAATTAAAATATAAAAAAGAAACTTTAACTGAAACTTTAAGTTAAAAAAAAAACAAAAGAAAACTGAAAACAAAAAAAAATCTAACTTTCGAATTGGAGCTTTTCCCGCTCCAATTCCTCCCACCTATTTGGCCGACTACTGACCAACAACCGACCAAAAACTCTTACAATAAAATAAAAACTCAAAACTCAATTCAATTGCTTTATGCAATGAATTTAACTTTTATTAAAACAAAACTTTATTGTTTAAAAAAAATCTCTTCCAGCCCGGACTGATCGGCGTTCCAACCCAGTGAAGCTGGGAAGGAATACTGGATAACTGGTAACTAAACACACAAAGACACGACTTTATATACAAAAATTTTTATAAATGCGAACCACAAAGTAACCACTATACTAAGACAAAGAATAATAATAATAATAGAAATTTTCTTTTTATATAACTAATTACTACAAATATTTAACATAATGGAAAATTACCATAATACCAACTAATTTTTTGTAAGTCATAACAATATATATCAAAGTAAAACCAAATGGACCTCCTTTTTGCAACTTTGGACCTATGCCCCGAGCCCCCCTGGACCTCTTTCAAAAAATTTTCAAGAAATTTTTTTATTCCCTCAGCAACTTGCAACAATAATACAAAACGATTACTGGATTTTTTAATTTCACATTTCAAAATAATTTTTTATTTACGTATTTGAACGACATCTACTCAACATTTACTGTATTTTACTCGCATAGCATACACATTAAACAATTCGCACATAAACACAATTTGAAATTAATAACCAACATAATAACATAGATGTAAAATTTCAAGTTCTTCAATTTGACTTGAATCTACAACACAAATGGTGTCAAAAATTTCCATTGATCTAGGTCACTGGTGACTCCAAAAATCAAAATATTTCAATTTTGGCTGAAATTGAAAACTAATGTCCAGAAATAGTCAAAAAACTAATCAATGAGTGCATTAATTGATTTTGTTTGATTCGCATTGAGATAGGTCACCTGTGACCTTCCACTTCAAAATATCTTCTGTTCAGCTGAAATTGCTAACAGATAGGTAGAAATAGCTAATTAACTACTAAGTGAATGTGTAAATTCCCCGTATGAATTAGATTTCAAATAAATCAATTGACACTCATTGTTATGCAAGTGGTTACTTCTAGGCATTAGTTTTCAATTAAATTGTTTCTTCTAAGATTATTTTTCTTGGAATTAAATGTTGTTGGGATTGGTTGGTAGATTCTAAGGAGGAGGACTTCCCATACAACAACTATTAAGTAGTTAAAAATTAAGACACATTAAACACGTAAAATTATGCACATCCTTTACCCTAAGGTATTTAATTCAAACATTTGCAGGAATGAATCTGGACAAATACTTAAATATTTTTTAATAAGAACAAGTATGAATCCCCATTTTTGGTTTTGTTATAAACTTTCAAAATTTTTAGCAGATTTCATGTGATTTTGGAAAATTTTTTCTTTTCAAATTTCTAGGAATATCTTTTCATATTATTAGTAACTCAGAAACGTTCATAACATTTCTGAATTACTAGAATTACAACTACTTTTGAATCCCACTGTGAATATTATTTATTCAAAATTGCTTCAATTTCTAAGCATTTATAAATTGGTTAGTTTGCCGACAATATGTTTTTGGGAAGTCGAAATCAAACATAGACTACTACTAGTTAAATTAAGGTTGGTAGGAGAAATTTTTTACACAGCTAAAGCTATACTCCATTTGTTTAACCTGATAATATCCATATGACAAAACACATCAGACTTTCCTTTTGCACTTATTACTAGAGGGAACATCTTATTACAAATTATATCCATTGGCTCTTCAGTTTCTCTAAATTCTACAAAATATTTGTAAATTTTATTAAATTTTACCTGGGTTTAATAAGTATCAAATTTACTTAGAATGTTTCAATTAAATAAACTTCTGCTGAAATATTAAGTGATACAACATCAGTGAAATTTGCAAAATTATTTGCAAAATTCTAATTTTGCGCCAAAATTGTTCCTCATATTTGCAACCATGACAAGATTTGTTCTTCATTGACATCAGTTAACTGAAAATGTCAGCATAATACTCTCTATAGCTTTTCCAAATTAATATCACTTTCAAATTTTAGTAAGATCAGTATTCTAATTAAATTTTTTGCAATAAAAGGTTGTTTATATTTTTTTTAGTTTGTTATATTTCAAAAATCGAAATTTTCAAAAATGAACTAGAGAATACTTAATTCATTAATTGTGATTTTCACCAACGAGCATATCAGTGCTTATATCTTGTCATGCACAACTTTATGAAATATATTTATATCCATCGGTGTGAGCTCGTACAAGTTGTTTCCGTTTCAGAATTCACTTGCCTCTTTAGGAGAAAGGTAAAGCTTATATAAAACGNATCTTGTCATGCACAACTTTATGAAATATATTTATATCCATCGGTGTGAGCTCGTACAAGTTGTTTCCGTTTCAGAATTCACTTGCCTCTTTAGGAGAAAGGTAAAGCTTATATAAAACGTTTCTATGAGGAAATATATCAAAGAGATACCTATGCAACAAAGGTAGATGAGAAATACACCACCAATATTTGACAAAAAATCAAGCACCCTTGGTTTCCTTGGGTCAAGAACTTTTTTCGTATTAACTCTGCTTGCGATAATTTTCATTCTTGATAAAACAATTCTTTTGCGACGAAAATTTTCAGCCCAAAAACTATATATTCCAGACTCGAAAACTAATTTGAATCGTTCATTTGCAACATCAGCACCAAAAGCATTGAATGACCAATGGACATGCCTCGGAAGGACATACTCCACTGATTTCTTCAACGGATACTTCGAAAGTTGAAAACCCTTTGTGAATTCCATANGCCTCGGAAGGACATACTCCACTGATTTCTTCAACGGATACTTCGAAAGTTGAAAACCCTTTGTGAATTCCATAGCTTCGTCTATCAGTTCCGTAGTATCAATGTATATAGAGTTATTGCACTTGAGAACTTGTTGCACAAATGACGTGTTTGGATAGTCATTTGGATACCATCTGTCACGTGGGAATTTCAGCAGTGATAAACCAAACTCTCGTAGTTTTTTTGGTAGTATTAATGTATGATTCTGAATTATGTGCTCTTTGTATTCGCCTTTCCCTATTAGTATCTTCATTTCTCCTTCAAATGCACTAGGAATGAGGTCATCCAAATTAATTTTGCCGTCAGGGTAGAAGCCATGCTCAAGTATTGGGTGCATGGGTGCATACCAACGAATTACTTCTGTGTCCACATCTTCAAATTTTCTCATGTACTCTGGTTCTTTTGGAAAGGTGAGGTCAGACACAACGATTCCTTTATAAAGATGACACAAACATATGACTACCAGAAGCCATGGCAAAAGGATGCAACTAAACATGTAGATTTATAGCATTTCAAAATATACCATTAACGTAAAATACCCTTTCAAAATGTACTGAAGTACAAAATAAGATCCTTAGATATATGCAAACAAGTCCTCCAATCGCTCAACTTGAGTAACCTAATAAAGCTTCCTGGATGATTGAGAAAAGCAACTGTTTAGTGTGGTATGATCCAATGATGCAATCAGAGATATAGCGATGTAATAAAGTAACATTAGTCTACGATAGGTACCAACGTAGTAGTAGTAGGATATTAAATTATATTAAGGGATCAAGCTACTGCATAGAAAATACATCAACGAATTATTACTAATTTAAGTTTTTGACATGGGAGGTTTTTGGAAAAGCATTTATTTGCTTAGTGTAGAATTAAAGAAAAGCGAATTTAAATATAGTTTATTTTGCTCCGTAAAATTAATGTTACTTAGAGACTTTTTGTTGTCACTTTACATTATAGGGTTGTTAGGTTGTGAGATTTTTAAGAAGAAATTTGCGAGCGTTGTGTACAATTATAGAACTATTGATTGTTGCGATAGATGAACAATGGATTGAATTATGTTATTTGGCTGCGATAAAATTTTTTTTTTTCAAAAAATACACCAAATAAATTTCAGAAATAACGCTTCCAATTCCTCCCTCCATAAAGAAATCTCACATCCCAAAAACTAAACTTGTCTGACCCTATAAAGCGAAGTGACTTCAAACAGTATCTATATACCGTGTGTAGTGTGATACTTATATTGTTGTACGGTTTCTATGAGTTGGTTATCCTGAGTACTGGATTTACTATTGGAAACAGCAAGCAGTGTTGTCAATAGTGGAGATGGTAATTCTATAAGAATAGGGACATCTTCGCTAATTGTGAAAGTGTGGTAATTGTGAAAAGTTTAAAAAAATTGTGAAAGTTTAAACTTTTCAGTGAATTTTTTTGAAAATCCCTACAGTGCATCTGGTTATCCTTAGTAAATTTGGAAATTAAAAAAAATTTCATTAAGTTTAGTGATTAACTGTCAAAAGTAAAAGAATAAAAATTCAGACTTCAGAGTTCCAAAACACGATTGCAAAGTTTAACGCTACTACAACTTTTGGATTTGTTGTAAATTTTTAAGCTTTTCTCAATCGATAGACTAGAAATACTAGATTGACTTTCCTATTAGAAATTATTAATTTATCAAATTTTACATTAATTACTCGAATTTCACAATTACCACACAAAACTCATCAAATGTATGCCAATTGTGAAATTTTAAATCATAATGTGATTGGCATGAGTTGAACCACGTCAATTTTATACTCAAATTTCTCAAAAATCCAAGGGTCCAAATACATGGTAACAGATAGTTATCAAAATAATTAAACCAATAACTTCTGGAGTTTCCAATAAATAGTCAGAAAAGCGAACTTTGTTCTAGTTTTCATTATCAACAACAGTCTGATGTTCTCTATCACCTTTCGAATAATTTGGAATACTTTTTAGAGTAATTTGGAATGACCGTAAATTAATTGAATGAAGAGCATATAACGATAAAGAATCGTATTTTAAATAACCATGGTGAAAAAAATTTTTAGGAAAAACTATTACTCCCATACAATTTTTGATTCAAACATGCTAGAGTGAAAAAAAAATCACAATTGGCCCCCTATGACGGTCTGTGATTGTGGCATGAAGAATCAGATGGATTTAGAATTATATATATTTTGTGGATCAACGTACTAAACTTACATGAACTTCATCTTAGAAACCAAGCTTAAAATTAATTATTTTATATTATGTTAATGTTTCTAACGGAAGGACGCGGAAAACAACTTGATGTTTACAATGTAAATTGGACAAAACAAAATTTTCCAAATGGTATTTTGTTTTCGAGAGCCTCCCAGTACTTCTGTTCAAATATGCGATGTTGTTCTGGTCCAGCAAGTTTCGTCAGATCAACGTGCGAAGAAGGAGAGTTATGTAGAATATGTTAGAATATGTTGAGCTATGTAAGATATAATTTAGAGTTGATCGAGGCTTACGTGTAAGTTCAAGTGAAGACCGTAATTATATGAGTCATCCGATCCCGAAGGTGTCATGTGCGTAAGTGGTAGTACGCAGTCTAGGCGTTAGAAAAAATCCATATTTTTAAAGTAAAAAGAAAAAGTACGTTTCGGTATCTAGGCGTGCATGAGACCACCAATACCGGAAGTCGGAGCCATAAGATTACTTGGGGTGGGTTGGCGGGTAGTGACACTCTCGGGATCGGATGACTCATATAATTACAGTGTTCACTTACTCTTTCAACTCTAAATTATATTTCGTCATCCTAACCCTCTGGTGTCACTTGCTGTAGGTGGTAGATGTTTAAAGTAGCGACGGCGAAGGTTAAAGTTAATAACCCAATAAGAAATCGTATAAGAAAGAATTGTTTTAAGGCACGGCATATCCAAAAGGCTAGCCTGTGTCACAGGTGGGCCTTTCCGATAAACAGTGCCGTTGGGTATGAAAGGTACGCCGTTTGTACGACGCTCCCCATACCTTAGATACGGTACGGATACGGTAGTTTGATAATTTGTCATTAAGTTAGGAGATAGGGGTATGGTACGCTTCTTGTATTTCAGGAAGTGCGGGGTACGGAAGGTACACCGTACTTTTACGTACGCGGTACGGGTATTATACGGCAAGAATATCTTCTTATGGTAATGGGTAGGGAATGTACGGCGTACCCAAAACACCCACCTATGCCTCAGAGTACGACTTTCTAAAATTTACTTAGGTAAAAGTTAATTTGTACCGTGTTATGTACCACTATGACTCCCGTACAGGACTGCCAGTGATTGATGGACGCAGAACTCTATTTTAATCCACCACAAAACAGGCGAACATACAGCAAAAGTGGAGAAACACCATATATAGAGAGCTTTAAAAACTTCTGTAAAATTTGAAAAACCGATACCTGAATGCCAAGAATGTAGTACAATTTAAAGTACTTTAAAAAATACGGCTAAAGAGCTAAATGAAATAAGAAGAAAGGAATCAAACCTATTCAGCTAGGATTCACATAAAGGTAAAAGAAGGTGTTCCATAGGTCTAAAACATTAGTATGCGGACACGAATGTCATTTACGCTAAATCTATATGCTATGTTCAGCCACCATCCGTTGAACATCAACATCGAGTGCCTCGTAAGACAAGTACCCAACCGTAGATTTTACATGTATTAGCTAGAAACGAAATTAATCTGAGATGTTGAGCAAACTGTTTTTCTTAAATTAATTGATTTCTAAAAGCCGCAACGTTGATTCAGGAAGGCTAAAACCACCACAATTACACTTTTCTGTGTAACACATACTATTGTTTGTAAAATTATTTAAAAAAAAAATCAAAATATGGCAATTAGTTTCACGATCAATGTACAAGTGTTGCTTTGCTGTCATTGCGAATCCACATAGCAATTACAATTACATTTATGCTAAACTACCATATTACGAAATCATAAAAGGGTATATTTTTAATGCTATAACCTCATAAATGTTTCACTCTGCAACCTTGAAGATAAATCCACTGAGTTTTCTAATAGAAACGCGGGGATTACCCATCCAGTGTTACCAAATGCTATTGACTTTTGTGTAGTAATAAGCAGAAGCACAATTGTTGTAAAAACTAGAGAAAATCCAAGACAATACCAAACCATTGGTTGAAATGGTTTTATATATGCGTAGAATGAGACATATTGGTTAGAAACAGTACAGGACACAAATGCAAAAGCATCGTTCTCAGTAACTAGTGAGTACACATTATACGAGTAATCTGTCCACATTGGGACCCTATTACCAATGCAGAGCTGCATCAACATAGTAACATTTTGTCGACGGTGGCGTTCAAGGCCGACACTGCCCAATGTGATGTACCCCACTATGAGCGAAAACGTGACCTTTTTGGGTAGATTTATTAAAATCTCAAAAGAATCAGGAACCATTTCCAGACTTTCTTCTGCAGTGGTCGGGGCACCGCTGCAATTCCATTGTATAGATACATTTGGATACAATTCCATGTAAAATTGTGCTCTTTTGATTTTTGTTGTAACTATTTGAGATACTGTTCTACCTGTTAGTTGTTTTCCTAAATCATTAGATTTTAATTATAAAAGGATCAATTTTAGCATACAAGATGCAATAGTAAGTAATCTCTGGATAAAATATATATTTCAGTGCCATTTAAGACTTATTCATTTTTTTCTTCTATTATACACATACGGTATTAAAAATCAACCACTCATGACGTGTCAAGGTCTGTGTTTATACAGTTTGACTCTGGATGCGAAGGTTTCGGATTGGATACCTGAACATCGCGGAATATTTTCCTATATTTTTATCTATTGCTAAACTGCATCTTCTGCGCACTTGCGTACCTTAATAGATTTTTAACCAAACTCTAATATTATCCAGTTGCACTAAAATGCTTAAGCTTTGAAATTAAGAAGGTTAAGTTACAGTTAAAAAGTTTATAGCTAAAATAATAGTTTTTATATTCCAGCCATTAGAGTTGACAATACTAGCGGATAAGGATTCCACTAACATTGTAATTTCGTAATCTGATCGATCTACTTCCAGGTCTCTTATTGATTTACTGAAGGTAATATAACTATGCACCGCGAGCAGTGTACTTTGTTTATCTGACCTGTCTGGCACTATGCTATTTTGCTTAAAAACTATTTAGATGGTCTTAAATTAATTTTTTAATTACTCTCAGCCGTTCAAAGATATTATGATGTTTCTATCTTCTGAAATGTTTTCAACAATTTCATTCTGTTCTGGTTTCTAACTCTGAAAAACTGTTAGCCAATAACCAACAAAAGAATTGCTATGGTTAATATGGTGACCGATGTTCACTACTGACTGGTTGTGTCTGGTGACTGGTTCACTAGTAAGCTATGGCTAGTAAGTAGGAGCGCGAAAAACTTACAAAATACTATTTTTTTGTAGCTTGCAGTTTATATTGAAGAAACTGATTCGATCATAAATCATGCTGTTTATTATGTTGAACAGTTTTAATAACATTCTTAGTTTGCAGTACTTGACCCAAGATTCATGTTTCAAGTTTGCGGAGAAAAGATGAAGCTTCGCCCCTATATCGTATCTGGATAGAAACGTTGAGAATTAATATATTCTTTCTTTTTGGTGATCCTAAAATACTTCATGAAAGGTCTAGACAATTGACTCAAGTTTGAAACTCGCGTTACGCAACCGAAAGTCTAAATGCGACAAATTACACAGAAATATTCAAATACGAATTTCTGGTCTCTACAGTTGAAAGCATTAAAAAAAAATGAACATAGCTATCAATTAGGAAAATATTAAAAGAGAAACTCGTTCCAACGGAGTTATGTGCTTTAGGTTGGTAGTTGATACGACTTCAAAAAGATTAACTTAATTAATTTGTTTATTTAAATTAATGCAGCTGAATTTCCATCAGAAGGGGAAATGGCCAGGATTTTTTCTGCATGTGGTACTGGTGTGCGTTTACTGCCTGTTTTAATACGGAAACGATTTTATTATAAACTTGGCTTAATTTTGAATATTTATTGAAGCAATTATTTAGAAAACCCAAGAGATAGTTAAACTCTAAAGTTGCTTTGATTTCTCATTTTATTAATTTTTTTTACTGTTATTGTTTATTTTGTTTTCGAATTACGTCGATTCGTATCGTTTCTTTTTATACTCATCCCTATCCGTTTTGCTTCCATTTCACCCATTAGGAAGGCACCTTAAGAAATTTTTAATTTAGTTTTTAGAGAACAACTTCAAAAACATTATTACTAAAAATTTAACAATAGTACTGAATATTATCTAGAGAAAGAGCGGGAACAGAGAGTAAGTTTGGGTCATATGGGTAAGAGATGCCGTGACATTTGCACACCGTCTCCCTCTGCCCTCCCTCACATCCTTCTTGAATTTTTTTCTTCTTATTGCATGTAAGCAAAGATAAAAGGATAAATTTTTATTAAAATTACCCTGGGTGTAAGGGAAGCATACTCTTATCTAGTTTTGACAACTCTAATTTCATGTGGAGAAATAATCGGAATTTAATGAAAGCAGTTTGAAATGCCAAATATTGTTAGACGGAATTGGGGATAATGGTGGGGATTGGGTATGGGAAATGGTTCGGGAATTATCAAAGGGCAGGGTTAGGTCAGGGGTCAAACTATCACGGAGCGTAAATTGGGAAAATGGGATTCTTAATACTGTCTTGGGAGAGATGTTGACGGGACGAGGGCTGGGGAGACAGTTATACGCCCTCCTGGAAATCACAGATTTCCAGGAGTCTGAAAATGCTAGATTTTGTAAGGCATGGGAACCAGACTTCAGACGCCTCAAGGGGGCGCCTGTCGTCTGGACAGTGGAAGAGAGGGACGCGAGGGAACGTGGAGAAAGATCACTTTCTCTCTAACATATGCCCGGGGGGTGGGGGACGCGGCGACCTTGGCGCTAGAAAAGAAAGTTTGCGGGGAAGTAGGTATAGATAGGTTATTTGAATTAGGGGAAGTTACGGTTGCTGGACTGTCTGGCTACGCATGCGGGCTTCTCAGATTCGGTATTCGGTGAAGTAACGGTGCTGGATTATCAGGACTGAAACGGGAAAACGGGGATCCATGCTCACGTGCCTACCCTTCGTTTCGGCTGTCTTACGAGAGTCACGGCTGGGACTGGGACAAAAACAAAAAATAGTACTGACTTCTCAAATTCGGACTTCGGGAAATATCGGTCGCTGGGTTGCTGTATGCAATGCGTATCGACTTCTCAGATTTGAACTTCAATGAGGATGGTGGGACTCCTAAAAATTAGAATAAAAATCAAACGAAAATATAAAGTGGAGAAAGGAAGTAACATGAGGTCTGGTGTAAAAAGTGGGATAAGGTCACTTTCCTTCTAACAATATGAATACCATAAAAGTTTATTTATGCAGCCAGAACCAGTGCATTGGCTCAAGAGCCAACTCCCAAATAGCAAGAAGCCAAAACCTTAGATACTGAGCTGGTTCCCATTTGCTGAGACTAGAGCCAGTGGCTCTTGAGCCAACTTATTCTGGCTCTCATCAATTTGGTAGCCAGAGTGAATATTATGACACATACATCTAAAACCTCTGTGTTTTTGTAAACTGTGGAGAACGCAATTTTCATATAGGTTTACGTCTTACAGTTTTGTCAGAATTATTTTATTACATTTACCGAATGTATCATGTTTCCAAGATATTCAGCTGAACACTAACGTCTCAATGTTTATGCATATTTTCAACGGAATCTGTTTTAAAAGCAATATTTATAAACATATATGGTTGGCTAAAGTTTAGTCACCATGTATCATTGTACACAAAATGACTTATCATTTTATTCTTACTTAAAACAGTAACAAAAAGAGATTTAGTATAAGGGATACTTAACTTTGATTATAATCTTAAAGTTGAAAAAAATTTTTTGTCGCAGATTAGTGCAACTGGTAGGACAAACAGGTAGAACAGCATTTAAAAAAAATAATTACCAATTTGTATACGGCTAGAAATACGCAGTATTAGCAGTCTAACTAGATCCAATTCAACTACTTCATTTTTGTCAATTAACATTATTACTGCATATTGCGTGAATTCGATTTGATTTTGTAATGCAAATGATCTTAAGCCGTTGTAATCAAAACTTTCTGTTGGTATGATAATATTATATAAATGTGGATGTGTAAAAGTATGACCTTGAGTAAACGTTTGTACTTTGTTCAAATCCTGCCAATACCATCGTGTGATTTCAAAGTTCTTTCTCATTTCCAATTTCAAATCTTGACAGACCATAAGAAAAGCCACTTCCAACGACCTTGTCTTTAAAGGACTTGTCTTCACATAAGCCATTATACATTGAATAAAATTTAATCTCGGATTGATATTAACGCAATAGTTTCTAGTACCGCTCATTGCGCGCATAAGTTGGTAGTTTGTAATAAGAAGTGGTACTGTTACTACACCTTCTATGCTAAACCATTCCGATAGTAATAGATGAATCCGGTATTTTTCTAGGTGAATTAGGATTGGATTTATCTTGATAGCTTCTATATTGCTGCAGGATATAATATAAAACCTCAAAACTAACAAGAAAATGACTTGTAACAGATTTAGATCCATCTTCCAAATATAACTGAATCCACACATCGGAGTGGCCTACAGGTTTATATAATGCTAGAAAGATCGTTTTATTATTCTCAATTACAAACTTCGTTAGGGAAAACGTTTCTCAAACTTAAATTAAATATTAAGAACTGGTATCCGTGTTACAACAAGGATATGAAATTCAGGATGATAAGTATTCATTACAATAGTTTCATTAGATGACTCAACCTTTAGTTTTTTGTTCTCAATGCTTTTCCTGAAAGACTAATTTTCCAACTAGAAAATTTTCATCCTTGGAAAACTTCTACACTATGCAGTATAGGTAAATGAGGAATGGTTTATGTTGATAGCTGCTATGTTTCTGCAGGATGTAATATAAAACCGTAAAAATAGCAAGAAAATAATTTGCAACAGGTTTGGATCCATATTTCGAATGTGATTATATCAGGAAATTTTGCATAACGAAGCGTTCCACAAGTTTCTCTAATGCAGAAGGTCGTTTTGTTTTATTATTAATTACAGTCTTGGCTAGAAATAACTTATTTTTCAAACTTAAATTAAGTATTAATAGTGTGGGTTCCGTGCCGGAACAGGGATATGATAGTCAGGATGGTACGGTTGGTATTCATTAAAATACTTTTACCTAACCTTGGTTGTTTTGCTGTTATCTAAATATTTCTTTAAATTATCTAAATTGTTATCTAAAAATTTAGATAATATCTAAATATTTTTCCTGAAACAATAATATTAATATTTTTACCTAACTTTCTGTCTTTTGTTGTTATCTAAATACTTTTTCGGAAACAATAATTTTCCAACTAGAAATTTCTCCGATTTGGAAAACTTCTACAGTACGTATTATTTATTCCCAGCGTACTGTCGGTAGCTGAATGTGTTAATACATCTACTAAAAAAACTCATACAAGAAAGGTAGGAATGAGAATGATTGATTAAAATATGATACTTTCGTTTAGCCCCAGCATATGTCTCCGTTCAAGTTGCGGAAAATTGGAAACGTTGTCGGACACATGAATATTTTACAGCTCAATTTAGGGATTGTTACTTCTGTGCCGACAACCAGCACGACTCGATGCAGTTTTTCTATTCATTGGTTTAACTTGTACAAATCTGCTATTCTTTCTTTTTCTTATATTTTTTCTAGAAAATAGGTTGTGTTATAATTTGTAATGGTTTAGATTGGGAAGAATGCATGATTTTGTACATTGAACTTTTATTATCAGTGTGTTCGGATAAGAAGGCTAAATTCACACTAATTAGAGGTGTTAGACAATTTTTCATCTAAAAATGAAGTAATCATTCATATAAATGATTTTCAGTAACTTGATCAGTCCATAATTTGTGAAATTGTTTGACATACACACAATTCTTGATTTTGTGGAAACCTTTTCTCAAAAATTTCGCTTCTGATTTGAACACACTGTGTAGTTTCAAATATTACTGTAAAAAAGCATATAGAAAAAACTTATGTTGATAACTCAGTAAAAATCCAGTTTTTGATTTCGATAAATTCAAGGTAGGTACTGTTGTTTCTCGATTTGTCAACAACACCATAGGAGATGCTAATATATCTTCAATAACATGGAACTTTTATTTTTATTTTTTTTTATTTGAAATCAAAATGCAATATACATAACCCATAGTTAATGATAACTCTGCAACTTGGGTTTTATGCTAACATTTCATATATTAATCTACGTGTATTTTTACAAGACTTCTCGTTTACCATATAATGATGAATTTTTTTAAATATTCTAGATGTTAACTTACATGAATAAGCCTATAGTATTTAAAATTACATTATAATTTTTAGGCATTGTTTTTTATGTTTTAGGAGGTAGCATGTCAATGAAATTTTGAACGACATCGGAGTTGTTTTATTTTGAATTTGACGTGGTAAATTATTTACAATTTAACAGCAATGAGATGGAATGTAGTGTAGCCAAATTGATTTTTTTTTGTTATAATTTGTTACAAAATTATTTGCACGATTTCTTATCATATGACCATGCATTTCCGCATTATTAGTGAAATAATGAGAAAAGTAATCTATGCTATTTTTCTTAATTAACTTGCAAAATATGCATAGAATTTTATGACAGAGTTCTTCTGGCATAAGACATTCAGTTGGTTACATATTGTTGGAGCTATGCTATCGTATTAGAGGAATTTAAATATTAAGTTTAGGTCTGTACCAGACCTAATTATGAGATTCGCGCCACAAATATGTGACGTATAAGGACTTTCTTCTTCCTCAAGACTTAGTCCGTCTTTCAAAAACTTAATTCCAGACCTAATTCCCTCTCACTTTAGGTCTGAGATTAAGTCCAAACCAAGAGTTTTGTTTTTTTGTTTTTCTTCAGTTTATAAGCAATATTTAAGTTTTAGTTTCATTAGTTTTAGTTTTAATTTTAAATTACGTAATGTTATTAGTAATTAATTAAGTACTGGGTCTAAAAAAGGTTGAATTTCGAAAAAAATCGAAAGTACGATCTGGCTGTTTAGGTTAATCCATTTTCTGTGGATGCTAATTTAATTTACATTTAAACATTCTCATAATTTTAGCATATCATTTTTATGAAACCGGAAGATTAGGAAACAGTGGTCATCTAAAGTATTAAAATCGTAACTAGTTTTCTTAAATTTTACTGGTGGTTAATCTAAGCATCCAACCAATCAAGCCAAATGTTGGTGTGGACTTAATATTTTAGCCTCTTAAGTTACAACAAACTCAGACTCAAACCAAGAGTGTGAAAGTCGAGAAAAATTAGGTCGGTCCAGACCTAAACCTAATATTTAAATTCCTCTATTTACTTATACCTGTAACAAACCTTGCACATGTTCTAATAACAATATTATTTTAACGTACTTCTTCGCTGTTCTCCAAATACTCGACATATAATTCACCACAGATAACACTAGTGCTTGTGCCAAAACTAGCCTTTGTTTTGTACTTAGCATTTCACAAATCTTAAACAAACTATGCATACGGAAATAACATATCTTAGAAATCCTGTGCATGGTAGCACTCTTCACTTTAAGCTACCAAAGCTTGGGAAATTGCCAAATTTTCTTCTCCAATTTTCTAAATTTGTGCTGTTTTTGCAGCAATTACAACACCTAGCTGATCGTTTAAGTAAACACTTAAAGTCAACAAATGCTTCATAGCAATACTATCTCATCTTGGATCGGATTTTGGCTAATGTATTTGTAATTATTTGGACAAAAAATTATATTCTAGCAGCTGCAAATTGTAAACCTCGAGACTGAAATGCAATTGTGTAATAACATGGTGCATAAATCTCGCACCGGGCCCGCGTGCGGCTCACGGCTATTTGGTTCGACAATACTGAGAATACGGTTTAATGTTATAGTATTGCTCCAAACCCAGGGAAAGGTACCGTATGAACTAAAGTTATGAAACAAGATCATATATCAATAATAATAAAAATTACTACTTTACGCTTACACGACATCAACCCAATCAACGCATCGAATGTAGCAAGTGCTAGGCAAAATAAAATTTCAACACCTACAACTGAAAACCATGCATCATTTGTCAGAATGGTAATGTTGGGATGTTGTTAAATAATTTGCTGTAGTGAAAAGAGTGACGGTAGTCAGATATTAGGAACAAAATATTAGGAAGTGATCAGAATAAACATAACTAAATATAGATGAAATATAACTAATTTTTTCAGTTTATTTTTGAATTGATGCTCAAAACAAAAACACAACAGTTTGCATTTTTTATGTTGAATGCAACATTAATGAATGAAACCAGAAAAAAGTGTTTCGCCCCTATGTTTGTATTGTGCTTAGTAAATGAAGCACCGATATTCAAGATTTCCACCAAATTTTGCACACAATAATTTTATTTCCAAATTAAAATATTGTAGGAATTTTTAACCAGAATGCAAGTGATCAACGTAAATGCGATTGTATTTTTGCTCAAGGTTAATAAACATAAACAGTAGCTCCCGCCTAAGCGGATATTACAATTTGTTTATGGTAGTGATGGCGTCGTCCGCCTTAACCGGGCTCTTATATCCTGATTCTTGCGAATTGTAGATATCGGTCATCGGAGTTACCATGAAGAGGAGTTTGAAGTAAAAGTTACAAACAACAGTTAAACAAACTAAGAAATAATGTAAAATATTTACCAAAAGCTTTGTAGCACCAGTTTGTTTTAAGTGAACAAGTCATGACTCACAGCTTAGGTTGACTATGGCAGTCATGGCCCTGACTTTCTAAACTTTGGAAGTCATTACTTTGAATCCTATATTTTAGGAATCGACTCTGACTCAAAGTCAGTGTCGTTACTTTTACTCAGATTCGCGTAACATAACATGAAACATGGTATAGGACACTCTAAAATAATTTATATAAATTTTTATCTAGGCCTATTGGTAAGTTGAGCCTTGAGACAGAATATGAAAAATAACTCCGATAGGATCAATTTACACATATTTCAATAGTCTTGTCCCCAAGCCTTGTAGTCGACTCCCAGCGTCATGACTCAGACTCCAAACCCGGAAAGAGTCAGAAGTAACTCCTGTCAAATAACTCTCTACTCCTGGCGACCAATTCACTAACAAACCTAGGGAACAAGCCCGGAGTCTGTTCAAGGTAACTTCTCCGGGTTTGTGAAAATCTTATTCAGGACGAGAGTTAGAAAGAAGTCAACAGACCCTCTCAACTTACCAAACATACCCAACTTTTTGAGGTTTGTTTGGGGTTAACAACCCTAGGTTTTGACAAAGTTAATGCTCTAAAAAGAAAACAGGCATAGAAACTTACCTAAACCTTCAAATACACCCGAAAAAGTTCCCCTGCTCTTGAGCAGGGTTACTGAGTATTAGTTAAACTATTTTAGTTCTACTGTTTTAGTAAACAATAAGTTTCAACAGCGGAATTGATCATTGACCATTCGGTGAGTATTATCACCGTTATGTAGTAATTGTTAGTGTTGTGAGTCAACTCCACAGCAACTATTTGCTGTGACAACACCACAACACAAAACATACAAAAGCGATACTTCAACAGAACATCCAAAAGTACAAGAAGCACTGATGAACAGGCCATGAGGTACTGGGCGTCGAATGTTAGGTCCTTGTGTAGATTGATAGGTAAGTAATTTGGTGTTGTCACGGCAGGTACCGGAGTTGACTCAAATTACTTCCAAATCAATTAGGGTAGTTCTTTATGAACAATACTTTAGGCTGAAGTGACTTTTTTCAAAACTAACAACAAAACAACTTACAATTTAGTTAAACCATTTTTCTTCATGAATATTTAATTTTTTTAAAGAAAAAAAAATCCTGAAGCTCTGTAACTCGTTTTGAAAAAGGGTCTAATTGGTGAGACAATCGACAATCTGAAAAGTTTTACCTTTGAACAGATGGGGGGTGAAAGTTTTCCAATGATTTTTTGAAGTCTCACCCCATCGGTTTGCCAGAAAATATCCAAGGTATCAAAAATACTGATAATAAGCTTGATTCAGTGGTTTTAAGCTGAGCAAAATTTTACCATAGATATTTCGCGGCAAAATATTTTTTTACTTAAATATTTATAGGTCAAATTTTAAGAAAAATTACTTCAAACTGAAAAGTGCAAATCAGTAAGTGACATGAGTACCTATTCAGGTAGCACACATAGTCTTAACTGTTTGGGTACCAGGCTTAATAATGAACTTAATAAATNCATCGGTTTGCCAGAAAATATCCAAGGTATCAGAAATACTGATAATAAGCTTGTTTCAGTGGTTTTAAGCTGACCAAAATTTTACCACAGATATTTCGCTTCAAAATATTAAAAATGAATTTATAAAATAGGTCAAATTTTAAGAAAAATTACTTCAAACTGAAAAGTGCAAATCAGTAAGTGCCATGAGTACCTATTCAGGTAGCACACATAGTCTTAACTGTTTGGGTACCAGGCTTAATAATGAACTTAATAAATAATCGAATCATAATTGTGACTATTTTTGTCATAAAATATATAGTTAAATTTTTAGAAAACAATTAATTGAATTATGGATAATTTTTTTATGCATCAAGTTGACAACAAACATGAAATAATTACCGCTATGCTAATGTCGTATTACCGGGAGCGTAATTGCAAACCTTCAAAATTTGATATTCTAATGATATGAATTTATTTGTACATAGAAGACGAAACACAACCATATTTATTTGAACTTATTACCGCTTTGCTAATATCGAACTGTTCTGAGCGTAATTTACAAACCCCTAAATTTGGTATGTTAATGATATGAATACATTAGTACGTAGATTCCACCAAACATAAACAAATTTTTTTGAATTTTATACCGCTATGCAAATATCGAATTACCGAGAGCGGAAATACAATCTTCAAAATTTTGGTACTATAATGATATAAATGCAGTGGTACATAATTGCAAACAAACACAAACATATTTATTTAAATTTTTACCGCTATGCCAATACAAATTATCGGGAGCAGAATTTTTAACTTCAATAATTTGCTATTCGGATGATATGTATGCATTGGTACATAGCTGCCATCAAAATCCTACTGGTTTCTCATTCAAATTTTTAATGTAACGAGGAGTTTTTAATATTAATTATTTGATTGATTATAACTTGAGTAAAAAATTTGAAGGCCTGATGTAAATTTTACAAAGTACACACAAGCGCTCATCGTCAAATTTTTGAGGTTTGAAATTTCGCTCCCGGTAATTTGATATTGGCATAGCGGTAATAATTTAAAAGAAACTTGTTTCATTGAAGGTTGCTATGTTCCAATGTATTTATATCATCAGAATAGCATATTCTTGAGGTTTGTGATTCTGCTCCCGGTAAACCGATGTTGGCATAGCGGTAATAAATAGAAATAAATGTGGTTATGATTGATGTCATTTATGTAACAATGCATTCATATCATTAGAATAACAAATTTTTGAGGTTAGTAATTCTGCTCCCGGTAAATCGATATTAGCATAGCGGTAATAAATTAAAATAAATTTGGTTATGATTGATATCATTTATGCAATAATATATTCATATCCTTAGAATAACAAATTTTTGAGATTTGTAATTCTGCTCCCGATAAATCAATATTGGCATAGCGGTAATAAATTGAAAAAAGCGGTTAAGATTGATATCAATTATGTAACAATGCATTCATATCATTATAATAACAAATTTTTGAGTTTGTAACTCTGCTCCCGGTAAATCGATATTAGTATAGCGGTAATAATTAAAAAAAAACGCTTTGTTGTTTGCAGGTTTATACCAATGCATTCATACTATAAAAATACCATATTTTTTAGATTTTTAATTTCGCTCCCGGTAATTCGATATAGGCATAGCGGTAATGATTTCAAAGAAACATATTTATGATGCTTGATGGATGCTAAGTACCAATGCATTCATATTATTAAAATAGCAAGTTATGAAATCATATATAATTTAATTAATTAGCACAAAGGAGTCAAGTCCATCAAATGACTCCTGATCCCCAAAAACCTTGAGAGTCAGTCAATGTGACTCAATCATGAGACTCAAAGTCATGCGAGTCAAAGTCATGGAGGACACTAGCTCAAAGTAAAGCGAAATTCCTTTTGTATTTTTGTACTTTATTCACTTCTCGTGAGCGAGGTACCTCCGTGGATCTAACCAAAATCCTGAGCACTTACTAATAGTGAGTTCACAATTATTTACTTTTTGATTCGTGGAGAAGAGTGGGTTGGTGGAGGGGTGGGATTTACCTTTTGTTCGGCATCTTTATAAATAAAGTGCCCATGCCCGAAACATTAAAAAAGAATAGTTCAGAAAGAATTACCCTTCAGGTACAATTAATTCCTAAACGGTAAGAGATAGCACCATAGGGAATACTTAATGTCATTTTTATTCGATGTTTTAGTTTTAACTGTAATAGCAGTTTGGAGAATTATACGATGGAAAAAGCTAAAAGCGCAGCAATGTATCATGGCAGATGGAGAATGGATTCCCCTATACTACCTCCGTGTCACAGATAATTAGTTTTAATAGTTATATTTAGTCGTGTTCGGGACGTATTTTTCTTGCTGTTTTTTTTTCTAAAACTTTTATTTTTATGGAAATATCGATTAAAATCATGTAAACAAGTTAGACGGTTATCTCCTGAATTCGGGCTGACGATTGAGTGGAGGGGACAGTGTTATCCTACTATTGAGCCTGTCGTTCAGGATTTTTGTGAAGAGCTTCAAAATTTTGTTCAATAAGGCTATTGGTCTGTAGTTATCCGGACAGGGCATGCCTTCTGCTTTGAAGATAGGCAGAATGATAGCTGTGTACCATTCTTCCGAAATAGTTGCATGGGTGTAGCAGAATTGGAAGATGTGACACAGTATACTCAGAATCGTAGGGGTGCGGAGCTTCCACACTTCATTTGGTAATCTGTCCATCCCCGAAGCTTTCTTACATTTTAGTTTTTTAATTGCCATTGTTATTTCGAGAGGCTTGTATTCTCTGTCCAAGATAGGGTCTGGGGTGCATTAGTTTGTATCGATTTTTTTGATGGTGTAGTTTAAAAATGGAGCGTATATTGCTGAGTAGTGATCATGCCATTTTGTTTTAGGGTACATGTTAGGTGTGATTTGCTCTTTGGTGTTGAGTGTTTTAAATGCAGACCAAAATTTGTCCCATTTGTGATATGATGGAATTTTGACTCTATATTCAAGCGATGATTCTCTTTCTTTTGTGTGCATAATTCTATATATCTTATTTTGGTTTCTGAAACTGAAAAAGAGTAATGGTTACGAAGTTCAATTGTCGTTGCGTTTCTCCAAGATTTAACTGCATTGTTTTTCATCTTCTTTATTGCCTTGCATTATCTATCATACCATTTAGGTCTGTGATTACGCTTTTTATTGCTAACTATTGTGTATCCTTGGAGATTGACCTCCTAAATTGTTCGCTGTAGTTTCTGGTTTATTGTAGTGACGTCGTCTGTTGTTGGAATTTGTTGCAGTTTGTTGTTGAGTTTTGTTTTGTAAATGTGTAGTTTATATGGTTCCGAGGGAACTATTATTCTGTAGGAGGGTTGGTTTTAACGTGCATCAGGTGAGGTTTCATTTGTCTTGAGTGTGGTTAAGATTGGGAAGTGTGAGGAATAGGATTGATTGAGGACATCGAATTTTATGATTGAGTTTGACAAGGAGTGTGTGTAAAGGAGAAGGTCGATTGTGCTTGACCCTTTGTGATTTTGGAAAGCATATTGTCCTTGTTCGTCTCCTAATAGGCTACCATTTCCAATTTTTAAATCCGATGTATGTAATATGTTGAGTAATTTCGTATCTCTGTGATTGATGGTAGTGATTTTAGTGTTTCTTGTCTCATTTGCGCATGTACAGCCCCCAATTCTGCAGTTGAGGTCTCCCATTACAATGATTCCCTTATGCGAGTAAGTGAGGTTAGTGATATCTTGAAATGTCTCATTCAGATATAGATAAAACAAATGAAAATGTTTATGTTAGTGTCTAGAATGATAAGTAAGTTGTTTGTTGATTTGGTTACTATTGAGTCTATGTGCCTTTTCCACCACGCGAAAATACCCCCGAAGGTCGCCCTTTTTTTATTTTTGTTGCCGCAATTGTAAATGTATGGTACTCGTTTTGAACTGCCCTCGCTTCGTCTTCTCGGGTAGACATCGTTTTCGTGAAACAGAAGAAACAAGGGTTAATTTTTCAAAAATCATACAAGAAATCGCCGCTTTTACTATTAAGTGCAGTGACATTATAATATTGTGGCGCAGCCAAAAATCCGGCACTTCCCTAGTACTCGGGAATCCTGAAATTAGGAATAGTTTGGAATAAAGTTTAGGGGTAATAAGATTTCCTCTGAGTCCATTCATTTCTCCGTAAGGATGTGTGAACGGGCTTAGGAGAATTCGTTAGAGATAGGAAATGGGCACTCCTTTTGTGGTAAGAAGCGATACCATAAATAGGAGTAAAATCTTCACCTCAGAGGGGGGGGGGGGGTTCCCATTGAGGTTTTGTTTCTCAACGGAGTAGAGCATTAGGTGTAAAGTTTCAGCTTATCAAAAAGGTAGGGACAATAGCTTTTCTAAAGTTCTACTATTGTAATTCTGTTCTATTAGTTTTGCCATTATTATCATGTGTGAATAAATAAGATAATCCTTCAATTGGTTGTGTGTGTTGTGACCTGGTTGATATTGGATCGGACCTCGGGAAAGAGAGAGAGTGAAGAATCCCTTCCCGGAAAAGCGTTGTAAGTGACATTCTATTCTAGAGAGACCGTAGACTCGGTGAGGCTCCATCCTCACTTAGGGTCAAAAGCCCCGCGTGGCACCTTCCAACTCTTGAGCGAGCACCGGATTTCTCGTCGCTTACACCACTGCCCTTGTATCGCAATTCCCAAACCTTCCCTTCGGAGAAGACATCACTTGTTAGGTAAGACCATCGGTCTTTAGTCCGAGTAACCAGTAACTTAGTTCCTGTAGGAGAAGAGTAGACACTCTAGGAAGGTTAGTTCCTGTAGGAGAAGAGCATACCCTGTAGGAAGATTAGCTCCTGTAGGAGAAGAGACATCACTATAGGAAGGTTAGCTCCTATAGGAGAAGAGCATTCCCTATAGGAAGGTAGGCTCCTGTTGGAGAAGAGTCGTCACTATAGGAAGGCGAGCTCCTGTAGGAAGAGAAGAGTGTTCCTGTTGGAGACGGAGTTCCTATAAAGAAGGTAACTACTACAGAGACAGTACTCTTAGAGCAGTCCAGTTCCAACAGTAAAGTAACATCATCTCCCTAAGTTAGGTATAGTCTTGGTGAGACATTACCTAAGAACCAAGAACCCAAGTAACTGTCTTGTCCCGTAGGTAGAAGAGGCCCCTGACAGTTAGGCACTAGAGTACAGAACTCTAGGTTGAAGAGTATCCCGCCCTGTAGGAGCGATAGTCTAGAGAGAAAGACCGGCCTGTAGGTAGGAGAAGAGAACCAGGCCCCGGTAACACCAGTTCCTAAAGAAACCTCTAGGAGTAGGGAACTGAAGACAATAGCAGAGTCGGATTACTCAGCCCAGACCTAACCCAACCCAAACTCATCCACTTCACTCTAGGCTTGCATGAAACCAGTAGAGTAGAGAAGACGCTTTAGGTAGAGAAGGAGAAGTGTCTTTAGAGAAGATAACCCAATACTCTAGGAGTTCAGCCTAAAGAGCCAGTCCCGTTCCCGTACTACAGGAAACCAATACTGTAGNAGGAAATCAATACTGTAGATACTCCGTGTATCCAAGTCCCAATTATTATCATTCCCCATCTCTTCTATTCAAATCCAATTACTACCCTTTTCGTTTCCTTACATTAAATTACTTCATCCCAATCAATGCAACGGTACGCCGCGCCACAATATAAAATAGTCTTGAAAAGGTGCTTAATTGTTGGTTTGTTTTCATGCTTACTTGAACTGGGTGGTGTTGGTGGATGTTGTAGTAGGAGTCAGGATAAGTTAGTGGATGTTGGATTTGCTGCCCGTTTTTCTTCTCATAGCTTTGTCAGTTTTGATTTTGTTCCTAGGCAATGGTCGTCTTTGACAGCTACAGTGTTGTGTCCCTTTGAAAGTAGTATCATTGTTTGTTTAACGATTGATTTGTTCTTCATGAATATGAACTTGACTTTCGTTGGTCTAGTTCGCCCTGTTTAAGGTTTCCCAAGTCGAAAAGCTTCGTCGATTGTGACTGGTTTTCTTATTTTTGATTGTATAAAGCTTCCTAGCTTTATAACTAGGTAAGATGGATCAGATTCGTCTTCTAGTAAGCCCATGAATTGAAGGTTCAGCTGTCTGGTCTCGTCTGTCAGCTTGTCGTTTTGTAATTCCATGCGTGATAGTGTCATCTTTAGTAACTCAATTTACTCATCAGCTGTATCATTTCTTTCGCTGTTTTGTAATATACGGTGTTATATCGTGTCCAGTCGTTCTTCTAAACTCTGTAACCTTTCATTAACTCTTTTAATGTTGGATATGTCAGTTTGTTTTTTCAGTAAAGTAGCAACTCATTGTGGTGGATCTCGTATGTCCTCTGTCATCCTTGCTTTTTGCGCCAGAGGCGTGCACGATATATTGGATGAACTTTTTAGCGATCGTTTAGCCCTTTGCTTAAGTGGTGAGTGTTCCATTGGCATTTGTCTACATATATATAAAACGGGTGCCAGTATCTTTGGAAACTTTAATACGTGAGCAAAAGAAAGTACACTAGGCCTAACATAATTGTTTTACTTTGACCACTGAGAATTAGTTTATTATAAAATAATTTACACAGAAATCTGAATGAGGTAAATAGTATCCATTCGTTCCTCTGCCTGAGAAAAGCAATGTTGCTGTAAATTTGTAATGATATTTCGCTTTCTAACCTTAGCCGCATCTATTTTCTTATTAGTATGTTTAAGTCTAATGAATGTGCGAATCTTCATTTAATAATTGATGACCTTAAACTACTTCTGGGAAATCGATTGCAATACGGTTAGAAAGAGTCTCAATGACAAGAAAACATGAGTTAAACAACCATTTCTGCAGACCTTGTTCATGAAATATTCTGAGATAATTTTCCTAGTTTCTTGTTTTGTTAAAAAATCATATGATGGCACTGTCAGAACTCCTCGACAAAAAACTTGCTTCTAACTTAGGGGACTCATCCAATTTTGATCAAGTTGTAGTTCCAATTCAGGGAATTTCATCTTTAGTTTGCATGCAATGAATCCAATCACGTACTCTTGGCCCCCAAACTTGCACTTTTCTTGATTACCTAAGAGACTATTGAAATATGACCAGTTTTCAGGTGTCAAATCTTCATTCTCAAGTGGGAACGTCAACAGTTCCTCTGTTTCATCTGGTATTGTCGTGAATGGAATCTCGTAATTTATTATCAAGGGAGTGATTACGTTGGCGGCCACATTCTCGTTAGAGACTTCATTATTCAATACATTTGGGGTTTTTTGTGACCGAAGAAGGTGCCAAGTCAAAACAGCATCTTAAGTCGATACTTTGCATCCACAGGGTTTGGAGTCTGCTTGAATGAAACTATGGATCGCATTACACCAAAAGCATTTTCTGCTATGTCTTGGTTGATTCTATTCGCACTCAGATAATGGACGTTGAGGTTCGAATGGTTGTATTCTATCACATATTCCTCAGATAATTGATACACATTGGAACTCCTTTCTGGAATGGAAAGATGTATTTATTTCTTCGAGTGATAGTACGTATTTTCAAAATTGTTATGGAAATTATGCACGATATCATTTTGTGCATCCAGGTGAATTCCATATGAACATTTAAGTGGATTACTGTTGTTCGGAATCCTTGAATTCAGAATGTCTAAAGCATTGTTTGTGAGTTTTATAAATTTTATCAAAGCCTTTTTTTCTCGGAAAATGTGTTTCAAATACAAAAGCTACTGTAGCTGAAAAAGTTTTAAACACAGTGCCCACGTGCTGCCTTTCAGCTCCCTTAACTTCAAGATGCCTGAGTAGATAATATAATAAATTAATTAGAAAATGTACAAAGCAAACACCATCATGTAATATTAAAACCTAAACATTATGGTATAGCATATTTGGCGATTCCCTAACCAAATTCGGACATATTACCTTTGAGCCATTTTGTGACATTTTCAATTCCGCTTTGTCAATGTTCAATAGATCCTGAAAGTCAGATTTCTTAATCTCAGTTTCATCAGCAAGCAGAAGTTCATGGTTCAGCATGTTGTTTCGTAGTAGTTTGATAAGGTGCGGTGGATTTGAGAAACAGTAGATGTCTTTTGTTTACACAGTTTGCAAATGTGCTTTTTTTAACACTTTCAACTTTTTTCAAATTCCTTGATTAATAGTACTGTTATCACAAGTTCGTGACGTCACAATTAGTTCAGAGTCGTGACAGAAAAGGAAAATTTTGTGACCTTATAATCATATTCGTAGAAATTAGGTTGCTTCCATTCTGTGAAGATTCCCCGAGAAGCACAACAATCATGCTCTTGTGTGGTTAAAAAATTTTACCCATGGAGTGATCGTAGGCAATAGACCATCCAATGCCATTTCATCAAAACATAAATTGCAATGCTTAACCAAAACAGTTATTCAAAAGTTTATAAACTTATGAATCATCAGCTGAACGTGAAACTATCATAGAATCACTAACATTGCACTTACCTTTCAATTTTTCTCATATTTTTACAGCAGGTTTCCAATAAACTCATGACGATTTCCAGATTACCAGGAGCAAATTTTATTTTTTTCACCCAATTCTTCAGAGTGGATAAAGAAGGTAATGTGATTTTCCACGGAGTTCTAACAAAGTCGTAAGCGGATATTGATTTAGACCGTAGGCAAAGTGCTCTGCTGATATCTCTCTCTGACCATGAGGTTTTTGTATTCTCGTTTTGCATTAGCTCAATTTCTGCCTTGCCGAACCTTTCTCCTAGTTTCTTTTCTAATTCTAAATTGGTCAAGGCCGACTAGAGTTTTGGGACTACTTTCTTCATGTTTCTTTGCTTCAGTTTCAGATTTTTGACTTGTATCTTTAAATTATGGGACTTTTTATTGAGGGACTCAATTCTCTTCTTCATTTGCAATTTTCGTACTTTATTTAATTGCTGAAAGAATTTAATCCTTTTTTGGCTGAGGTGTTGTCAATGTTGTTTCTAGAATGAATTAGAGAAAAAATTAAAATTTTTCATGTTTATTAGGTAGGGTAAAATAAATTATTTTTTACATGTGAAAAAACTGATACATTTTTCTACGTGTGGGAACATAAACTGGAAGAATTTTGGCTGCTGGTTGATTAACATATTATACAAGTCATTATTGTTAATTATAAGCTAAAAACTTTACCGAATTTGAAGGAGTTCAAATCCAAATTTCACTAAAACAGATTCTAATCCAATTGGCAAAGTAAGCGACAATGTACATTCGGGATTATCGGGTTGAGCCATAAGTGAATGTGTTAGTAATTATCATAAAAAGTTGTTAAAATAGGCTTACCTAATCTTTGATTTGGAAGTACTCCATCTTTCAGTTTAAACTTTCCAAGATTGTTGTGTTTGAAGTCATCAGGCATAAAGTGATTCGAGCAAATACTATGATTGGCATTGTTATCAATTTCCGTTTTTCTACACTTAGAAATCCACTCTGCTTTTTTAATGGCACATTTCGGTAAACGACTCACTAACTTACTCTCCCTGTTGAACTTGTTAAAATTATTTTTACAAGCTCCTACGATACAATACACCATTATCACAAATCTGATTATTTGATTTTAACTTATATTTTTTAGATAAAGTTTGTTGATTGTTATTTTTTCAAAATATTTAATTCTGAAAAAAAAAAAGTTATTGGCTAACCTTGTTATAGCCATTTTAGAATAATTCCTCAGCAACCTTGGCCCTATCACTGAAATTACGCGCATAAGTAAATTTAAATAAAATAAAATAATGATTGTTAGAATTACTTAAATTTTTTTTAAATATTTGAAATTAAAAGTGATAAACAAAATGTGAAATTTGGATCAGTGGCTACTTCTGTGACGTCGTTGATAAGTTGCAAAAGTAAATTTTATAAATAAAATAAATAAAATAAATAAAATAAATAAAATAAATAAAATAAATAAAATAAATAAAATAAATAAAATAAATAAAATAAAACAAATAAAATAAATAAAATAAATAAAATAAATAAAATAAATAAAATAAATAAAATAAATAAAATAAATAAAATAAATTAAATAAATTAAATAAATTAAATAAATAAAATAAATAAAATAAATAAAATAAATAAAATAAATAAAATAAATAAAATAAATAAAATAAATTAAATAAATTAAATAAATAAAATAAATAAAATAAATAAAATAAATAAAATAAATAAAATAAATAAATAAAATAAATAATAAAATAAATAAAATAAATAAAATAAATAAAAGATTTAAGCAAAACATAAAATGAGTAAAAATACAAGGTCTCTCTTCCCACGTTCTTCATAATATTTACGGGATTAAATAATTATTAATTGTTGTATTAGTTTTACTTTTAACTTATCTACTTTATCGTTATTGTATTTCAATACTATGTGAAAGAAAATCTATCTAAAAGTATTTATGCACAGAATGGGGTGAATATGTCATAAAAAGACGACTATCCATAGAAAGCTGCCAGAAATGCAAAAATAATTTTACTAAATCTTGTGTGTAAAATTTTTAATTTTGAAGACTGTGAGTTACAGTAAATTTATTATGTAATTCAAAATAATTTTTCAGTGCTACACATTTTGCAAGTCAATTGCTATAAATAAAAAGAATACAACCGGATAAAATTTAGCTATCGGATTATATGCAAACAACCGTACCTAGTCCAATCTCATAAATTCAAAGAAAATGTAAACAAAAATTGTTGCCGGGCCAGTCGTGTGCTCAAGGTCAAAAAAGTTTCGTCACTTGCCACATTTTGGACGGCAGGCCTACTATACAATCAGTAGTTATGAAATGTGGCAAATGATTTTGCAATTTGATATATTTTGCCATATTTTGCACATTGGCAATGAAAAATTTGTTTTTTGTGAATCTTTGAACACTGGTCACAAAATATGTTTTTATTAGATATACGTGAGTCGTACGTAGGGACTATCAAATATTTTAGTCATATCAAGATTGAATAAAATTTTTTTCGCGAAGTTATGGAAGGTTATTGTGTCAGTCGCATTTGTAAAACTTATTATCGCGCCCATAGATGGACGACCTCCGACCTACGGCCTCCGGAGGACTGAAAAACAGCCAGAGGTTTGGAGGACTTCAGTGATGTCGGAGGTCTGGTGTCCTGGAGAACTTGTGTATTGTTGGAGGTCGGAGGTCTAGAGGTCTGGATGACTTGTGTAATATTGGAGGTCGGAGGACTGAAGGTCTGGAGGACTTATCTAACATTGGAGGTCGGAGGTCTAGCGGAATTAAACTCGGTTTAGTGTTCCTTCTCTTTTTATCCATCTCTTCAACAAATGAGGACTTTAGGTCTGGAGGTCTCCATTGGAACTGGAGGAAATGAAGGTATGGAGGATTCTATTGTAACTGGAAGTCGGATGAGTTTAAGTCTCCATTCAGGGTTTCGAGTTTACCAGTAGAAAGTAGCTTTAACCATACCAGTGTTAAAAACTGGTAAATAATGGAAAAAATGGGAAAAATTTCTCAAGCGCCTGGAAATTTTTTTAATATATTCCATTTTTGTATTATTCAAGCTTTAGCGATAAATCAGTTATAAATATAAAAAAAACTATAGGAATATTGCAAAAATTTAAACGTTTGTTTCGTGTTATTGCATCATGTAGCCGATGTGGACAAGTTTTTTTGGTCGAGAATTATCGATGTCTAGCAGATAAGAAGTAACGAATTTTGGAATTTAAAACGTGTAAAGATTTTTCAAAGCTATTGAGCTTCAGTTTAAACAAAACTAACCCAAAATCAAAGATTTATTCTCTTCTCTTGCTTCTTTTTCACGACTCGTCAAAAAGTTACCAAGTCGTCCATCGTTTTTACCAATTATCACTTTCTACCAGCAGAGCACTTTTTACCATAACGTTAATTACCACTGTTTACCACTGGTAAATAACGAGTGATATTTACCACTCGGAACCCTGTCTCCATTGAAACTGGAGGTTTGCAGGTCTCCAGTGGCACTGGAGGTCGGAGGAATGGAGGTCTGGAGGTTTCCATTCGAACCGGAGGTCTGGAGGTCTCCATTCGAACCGGAGGTCGGAGGACGAATGAACGGAGATACTCACTCTAACCAACCCACACCCAATCCCACCATCAGTTATGAGCAACAAATCTGGTTACGGGAGTGACTTAACATGAAGGGGAGATACACTACCAGTGTAAGTCTACCAGATTTCCTCTCGTTTAATGAATGATTTGTTCGAAGTGTCCCCCATCCATTCCCAAACAATGGTTCAGTCGATAGTAAAACCCCTGTCTTACATGTCGCAGCATCCATTATTTGCTGATATGACTCGTTTGGATAGCGCTAATGGGATTTTATAATAATTACACAAGGATTTGACGGAAACCCCATGGTTCGAATAAATACGACGCATAAATCAACAAAGAAAACTCAAAAATCACTAATTCGGAAAAGAAAAATTATTAGTTAATATTTATATAGGTTATCAAACAAATTTTGATTTCATCCTTCTCCTCTCGACTTAAATATTACAACAATAAAGCAAAAATTTGAATATCAAACTGCGAATCGTTGCCCATAACTGATGGTGGGATTGGGTGAGGATTGGTTAGGGTGGGTATCCCCGTTCATTCGTTACTACTACACACTGTATGAGCTATGCTTCAACTATCCCATAAGTTGACCTGAAAGTTGTTATAACAACTTGAAAACAGTGGAATCGTCTAAAACAAATATAAGAATAGAGGTTGTGCGTTAACCGAATTTCATCTGGTACGACAATGTCAATGTCTCCATTGCATATTTCTGTAGATAAAAAAACTTTTTTGTAAAAAGGAGAGTTCTTTGAACTGTCGTGCACACACTCTGTCACAGCAAATTTACATTTGCTAGTTTTTAAGGTCAAATTAGCATTTTTAAAGCATTGAAGAACAGATCTCAGCCTTTCCTGATGCTCCTTAAAATTTCTCCCAAAAACTATGATATCATCCAAGTATACTAGGACCATAGTCCATTTTAACCCAGACAATACTACATTCAAGAGATACTGAAAACTTGATGGTGCGTTACCTATCGGTAACCGTTTGGACTGGTACAGACCATCAGACGTGACAAATGCCGTCTTTTCTTGATTCTTTTCATCAACTTCTATCTGATAAAAGCCTGAAATAAGATCTAACACTGTGAAGAATTTTGCAGATTCTAATCTGTCTATAGCATCGTCCATGCTAGCGAGCGGATAAGCATTTTTCTTCGTCACAGTGCTCAACTTTCTATAGTCGACACATAGACGATAACGGCCTCCCTTTTTAGAAACTAATACGACAGGAGCCGCCCAAGGCGAGTTCGATTCTTCAACAATCTTTGCTTCAAGAAGTTCACTAACTTTTTTCATTATTTTCCCACGCTCTTCAAAAGATGCGCAGTAAAGATGGGACCTACTCGGGAGTTGATCCCCTATCTCAACTTTTTGTTTAAACAAATTTGTTATTCCCACTTACAAATTACAGAGATTCTTCTGTTACAAAAACATCGGAAAACTCTTCTACGATTTTCAATATTTGAGTCTGCTCAAATACTGTCAAATTTTCTCCAAATTTAACCCATAATTTTTGTTTGGATTCTTCAACCCTAGAGACCTCAGCGCTCTGTGCAGCAACTGGGTTATCTTCACTAAGGAGATAAATGTTTTTCCTCCGGGGCAACACTGCGCCGAAGCAATCGCAGTAATTTCACTTAACATAATTGGATAAACGCCAATACTTGTAATCCAGACCTCTGTTTTCTAGTCTACTACGACAGCATAGACATAAGATTGGATTACAGTTTTGGAAAACTGTAACTCACGATNCTCTGTTT
This sequence comes from Holacanthella duospinosa, assembly GCA_002738285.1. Lineage (NCBI taxonomy): Eukaryota > Metazoa > Arthropoda > Collembola > Poduromorpha > Neanuridae > Holacanthella > Holacanthella duospinosa. Next base: position 49,690 of record NIPM01000728.1, read on the forward strand.
TCTAGTCTACTACGACAGCATAGACATAAGATTGGATTACAGTTTTGGAAAACTGTAACTCACGATTTTGACACAAAATATCGGATCCGGATAACGTATCAGGTATCTTTACTTTGGCTTTTACCGCCATTTTTTGTGGANTTTGACACAAAATATCGGATCCGGATAACGTATCAGGTATCTTTACTTTGGCTTTTACCGCCATTTTTTGTGGAATCTGTACTGCGTTAACCAACGAACACTTGTACACCATTGGGTTTGACTCAGAAAAACAGTCGAGTGATGGTTCCCCAGTCAACTCAATTTGTTTCTTGGCATCAATGGGTTTTGGGTAGTTTCCTCAAAAACTCCGTAAACAGCGGTCGAGCTCCTCTGGACTACTCTCGTATTCTCAGGACAGTTTCTTACAGAATGCCCAGTTTGTTTGCATTTATAACATATCCCTTGTCAAAACATGGGTTCTGCTGTCTCTGAGAATTATTTGGAACTAACTTTTCAGTACAAGTTTTTTTTGTCTCTTGGCGTTGGTTGCCGCGATGAAAACTATTTTCTCACTTCGGTGAAGGCCTCTGAGATGTCTCTGATTTCTCCACTTTTCTCAACTTATGAAGAAACTCATTTACATGAGTTTATGCAGTGCATTATGTTTCGAATTGACAGGCGCCGTTCCTTAATCAATTTGTCAACCTGCTTCTGTGTGCTCATTCGCGGATCTATAATCCCAAAATAGCCTAATTTTTTTAGACATACTCTGTAGCCGATTTACATTCTACGAATAGAATGCGACTGGAGGTTTGTTTAGTCTCTTTACGAACAGACTCTAGAAAATTAGAAAGAGCAATGAGGACTTTGGAAGCGGCATTAAATTGTTATTAATGGGTTTCAGTTCG
>NIPM01000729.1:0-53281 GCA_002738285.1 Holacanthella duospinosa
GATGTCTAAGATTTTCAACTTTCAAAAAATCATAACTTCTTTCCTAGTGATCGTAGAGACTTGATTTTTTTTTTATGTCAAACGCTACTTTTCAATCATCTTCCTGGAACTGTGAAGAGGTTGACCATAAAAAATTTTGTTTAGAAGATATAGGCCACACAATTTTAAGAACACTCCTTCCCCAGCAAAGAGAATGGGACAAAAGTAGCTTCCAGCGTTCTTCAGAACCTGTGGACCACTGTTAGAATCTACTTTATATGTAAAGTAAAAACAAGTAATTTTAGAATTAAAAACAAGTCATTTTCAATTATGTATTATAAATGTTAGTATTAGGGGAACCAGAGATTTGACTTGTTTCAAAAAATTTTACCAAATCAAGAATCACTTCTTTGACTTTTCTTGAATCTCAAAACTTACAACTCTTTGTAATTGTTAAGTAAATGTAAACTTACTACGTAACATTTTTCAAACTCTCTCACCCCATTGTTGTAGCTAGAGAATCACGACTATGACTCAGGAGTCAACTGCCAAAATTTTTGTATTTGACTATGACTCTGACTCACTGAAACCAAAGAGTCAGGGAGTCGATTCAGTAAGTTGTATGTATCCGCCTCATCAGCTATTAATGTTAAGTGAGTGAGTGACTCTCAACTACAGTGGGCCTCGCCTATTATGACCCCAGATGTAATGTGACCACGGTTATTATTAACCTGAACCGCCTGTCCCTGCCTAGAGATAAGCAAATTAATGTTGAAAACCTAGGTCATAATGAACTCGGTTAAAATGAACACTCGGGTGTAATGAACCATATCTTGCGATCTACCCCTTCATTTCATCATTGTGAGAGATGAACCAGACCCTAATTTGTTGAAATAGTCATGCAAATATAATAAAATGCGTTGTTAATGAATGAAAAATTGAAGTTTTGAATCACTGCACCAACGTTTTCCTATTATTCAGTGACATATTGAACAAAATAAGACAATTGTCAAATTTTAATTATACTTCAAGCTTGTCTCCTACCTATTTACAACGTTAGTCTCCACCTAGTGATCACATCTTCAAAGATAAAAACATAAATTATACAGAATAGCTTATCTCCTACCTATTCAGTCCCAACCCTCCCTCGTAGCTACCAAATTTATGAGGCAGCATACAAGCAACAATGTAGCTTACCCAAAGTCGCAAACTATCTTTAAATGAATGACACAAATACGAAATGGACAGAGGCATGCATAGCGCTTTATGTTTTTATCTTTGAAGATGTGATCACTAGGTGGAGACTAACGTTGTAAATAGGTAGGAGACAAGCTATTCTGTATAATTACCATCAGAACTTCACTTACAGGTAAGTTCGTTTAATTTTGTAATTATCTATTATTTTTCATCCACTATTACAGCATCTCTAAATGGAAACTAAATACTAGCATTGCAGACTTCTGAAGGCAATCAACACAGTTTTATTTATCCTTTTTTCCTGTTCAACTAAAATCTTGATTTATTTAGATTGTGAGGTAGCAGACTCTAGAGAAAGAAAATAATTGAACTAAGAAAACTCAAAAACATCGGATGTTATGAATATAACTTTAAATTTTATATTTGTTCATTATTCGGCTATAATAAACATCGGGTGTTATGAACTGAATTTCCTGGTCCCTAAAAGTTTGTAATAGCCGAGGTCCACTGTATGAGTCAACTCAAAACTGACTCTGACTCACTGAATGAGTCAAATTTTGACTCATTAAAACTCTCCGAAAATAAAGTCAAAGATTCGACTCAATGAGTCAATCACAATGACTCTTGAGGAAAAGTGAGTCATCCCATACTCTACTAATTCTACCCGCATGATCCTCAAACAGTAATTTTACAAAGTATAAGATTTTCCAACTAAAAATTTCTTATTGCTGAATTCGCTAATGGATTAAAATTAGATTCCAAAATGAGTCAACATTTTAACCAGTCTGAAACTGTCAAATCACCATATTAAAATTCAAAGATGGACGACTCTAAGTAAAATAATTTGGATATCCCTGTACTAATCACAATTTTGCAATAGTTCATCTACGAAAAACATTATAATTATAACTNTGTACTAATCACAATTTTGCAATAGTTCATCTACGAAAAACATTATAATTATAACTTTTAAGTTATAAATTTCTATAATCATAATTTATAAGTCATATTCAATAAGTTTACAATAGTTCCCTAATACAATTTAGTTGTTTTCAACATTTGTGCTGATTGTTTTGGGCTACATTGCATACATGCTGAACAATCCCGACGACCTGAACAAAGTCGTACAGAGAATTGACCCTGAACGTACAGGGAACCTTGCCAACTTCCTACAACAGACATGTAAGTCTTTTTCGCTCTTTAATCAACCAATCAGAAACAATCTATNGAACCTTGCCAACTTCCTACAACAGACATGTAAGTCTTTTTCGCTCTTTAATCAACCAATCAGAAACAATCTATCGTTTGGAACAAATATTTCTTTCACTTTTTGAACTCCACCCACTCCAGGTTTAACTCATGTTTCGAGNCACAACTTCCATTGACATTATAACTGATTATCGATCACCACCAATGTTTCAGCAGAACACGTGGTTCAAAATGAACTCAACAAAAAAAATTTTTTTTTTTTTTCAAAAAAAAAATATTTTTTTTTTCAAATACCCACTCTTTAAATAACAGATTGTAGTTTATATGAATTCTCAAATGGATTACAGCCGGTGAACAAGTAATGATGTTAACAATTCCAATTATAAGCNTAGCTAACCTGTGTAAATTTTATACACATTATATATACAGTGCGTTATTTAAAGAGTGGTAATTTCAAAAATTTTATTTAGAAAGTAGTCGTAGAAAGCTATTGGCTACTAAAAATTTCTCACAACTTCCATTGACATTATAACTGATTATCGATCACCACCAATGTTTCAGCAGAACACGTGGTTCAAAATGGACTCAACAAAAAAAAAATTTTTTTTTTCAAAAAAAAATATTTTTTTTTTCAAATACCCACTTTTTAAATAACTGACTGTAGTTTATATGAATTCTCAAATGGATTACAGCCGGTGAACAAGTAATGATGTTAACAATTCCAATTATAAGCAGTGTTCTTGGATTACTTATGGGGATCTTCCTATTAGTCAGTACACTAAAGGTGACCTAATTTCAATTATGACGACTTTGGCGGTGACTCAATTTGTTTAATTTTAATTTTCTAGAAACGTGTCAATGCTCTACGAATCTGGTTCATCCTAACAATGATTTTTATGATAATCCAATTGGTTATTTTTATTACCCAAATTACTATGGGTCGGAACTCTGTTGTTTTTATTGTACCGGGAATTTTTGAATATATTTATCGTATCTACGCTCTCTGGGTTGTTTGTTGTTTAGTTAAAGAAATCAACATTGTTGTAAGTGAAGAAGAAAAGGGATCTGAGTCGGATGATACTGTGATTACCACAGTATCATCCGAGTCAGGTAATAGTGTAGTCGGTGAAGCAGAACCTGAATAACCAATAACCAAGAACCAATCAGGAAATACCCCCATCATCCAATCAACAAGGAAATACAACCTCTCAACTACAAAAAGTTTATTCTCTAAAAAAAAACACGGAACAATAAAATTAATTTTTTCATAAATTTTTCTAATCAACAATATTCGAATATTAATAAAAGTTAACAAAAATTGATAACTTTACATCAATGCCCAATCATGCGCATGAGCAGAGACTTATAGCTCATAAAAACTTTCCATTAGGTACCTTTTTGTGAAGAAAACGAACTAAAAAGATAATCATCTCTTCAGTTTCTCACCAACTATTGATCTAGTTGGACTAAGACTACATCACATGTGAGACTTTTTGAACAAGACGCCTTATTTTGACACACAAAAATAAAATGTCCGAAACAAATACAAAGAAAAAATATTGTTGTTCAAATCGAACACCATTAGAAGCAATCAACGTTGGTACATTCGATTTAGTAAGTTTTAGTTTAAAAATTATTGTTATACTGTAGATTATTTTAATTCTGATTCAGTGGGGCAAGGGTTAAAAATCGAATTTCTTTTTTACTTGTCAAATTTTTGAAAATCATTTTTAAAAGTAAAAAAAAATACAGTTAAGTAAGATAATTTCGATACAAATTTTTGTTAATAATCAAAATTTCAAATTTTTTAGATTCTCAGCTTCATTTCATTCGGCAGTTGTGGGATTTTCTTATATTTCTACCACTTCAAAACTGATTCATTGAAAGAACGAGCGGAAAATTCAAAACATTTTCTCATGGTTTCAAAATTCATGCAACTTTCAGGTAATTCTTCTATAAATTTACTATAAAAATTACTAACTTTTTAAAAATGATTTCTTAAAATTTTTTTTCGTAAAAAAATTTTTTTTTTATTAGCTGATACTCAGACAGGGATTATCATTGGTGTTTTTACAATCACTGCCGCCAAAATTCTACAATCTGTATTTCTCTTAGTAGCGTCCGTTTACGTAAGCCATCATTTAGCAAAAAATTATCAAAAAAAAAAAAAAAAAAAAAATTAGACACTAAAAATTGACTTAAATTTTTAATTTTCAGCAAAATTCTCTATTATTACGAATTTGGTTGATTTCATCTCCACCATTCGGACTCATCACTTCTGCCACTGCTTTATTTCTAGCATATTTTGGAAAAGAAAAACTTATCCTAGGCTGTATGGCCATTTTTTACTTCCTATTTCAAATTTATGCATTTTGGGTAGTTAGAGAATATGTTACAGAACTAAGAACAGTTTCAGCTGATAGCCAATTACATTTAGAAGATCAAAAATCACCTACAGGTGATGAAGATTAATAATAACAAAAAAACTATAATCAAACATTTATATTCCTATTTTAACCATACAATTAGCCTCATTTTAGTAGAATTTTACAACTAACTAATAAAAATTGGGACGACGATTTTACTATAGTTTTAGACTCTCAGCACATTTGGTCTATAAATCGAAAAAAAAAAAAAAAAACCAGTCTCAAAATTTATCACGCGAAAAACTCATTCACTATACTTTAGATTAAAATCTGAAAGAACGAACATACTAAAAATTTCCCTAAAACTAAGCAATTCTTTGAACTAAAACCTTAACCGAAGATGTTGAGCTATTATTGCAAAAAAAAATTTTTTTTTTTAAATTCGCAAAACTATAACTTCATACTTCATATAATAGTAAAAATCAAGGGCACGCTTTCTTCACTCAACGAAATGGAGAAATTCATAAACAGTCTAGAAACTGAAATCAATTGGTCAAAATGGTTTTCACAAACCGTCCTATCACTAAATTTTGTTGTTCGGATTTACCTGAAACTGAAATTCGTATCATTGCTGCTTTTAGTCTCGTAAGAACATATTTTTAAACAATAATAAAAATTTTAAAACAAATTACAACTAAATTATAAATTTTCTTAAATTTTGTTCCAAAAAAAAATTTTTTTTTTCAGATTTCTACATCCACTTGTCTCTTCCTAGTGTTTCTAGCATTTGCAAATTTACAAGATAACTATAAATTTGCAGAAAATCTAAACACTACTGTCACAACAACTACTGCAAGTCCGATTAAAAAGCTCGTCCCACGCCTGTGCTCTGATAACAACAATATTACTAATAATGGATCAGAAGAATTTCAAAATTTAACTGAAATTTTCAATAATTGTACTGAATTTATAGAATTTGAAAAAAATGAACCTACTACTCAAAAACCTATTATTAAAATTATACCCATTACAAAAAAACCTACAAGTAAGAGTGGTAAGAGTAGCAAGAGTAGCAAGAATACAACAAAAGAGCCGCCGGGCACAACTTTGGATTGGTTATGTCGTCTCTTCTTATGGGAACGTAACTTTTCCCCGCCATTTAATAAAAAATTATAATCAAAATTATATATCTCACTAACTACTATTTTTATCCTTAAACCAATAGGTAAAGCAGAAATATTTTGGATTTTGCTACCATTTTTATGGAATATTTTCGACTTATTCAGAGGATTCATTCTATTCCATTCTATTAAAACTGTGAGTTTTTATAATAATATTCACAAAAAATTTTTTAAGAATTTTCAATTTTCTTACAATATTTTGTTTTTTTTTTAGAAACGAATTCTCCCGCTAAAATTCTGGTATGTGTTGACATCTGCAAATACTGTTACTGGAATCATCATTTTCTATCCAATTTTTTCTAAATATAAATCCGGTGATTTACAAGTATCTTTTGTTGTTATATTTCTATTTTTACTTTTCTACAACTGCTACTCACTTTGGATTGTCAATGTTTTTCTAAAAAAATCACGAAAATTAAACATTACTTCAAATAATCCTGATTTATCACCACCTTGGTTAACGGAAAATTCAAATCCAAATTATGGAAATCACCGCCATAGCAATTGCACCGATGAAAGTGAAAATGTCGAAAGATTTTGAATTGAATTTAAATAAAATGTTTCAAAAAAATACATTCTTTACGTTGTTCATCGGCAGAATATTTCTGCCAAAATATTCATTATTGAAAAAGTAAATATAAATAAATTAATAAATAATTCACAAATAAATGTTGCTACACTACTTATGACACCTTTCTCCCTTATTACCACAACCAAATGCATAAATCATGTAAAAGTACATCAGTACAGTAATTGACGGATATAAGGTCTTCATTTTTGCATCAAAAATTTTTTGTCTTACAACCATTATGATNGTACATCAGTACAGTAATTGACGGATATAAGGTCTTCGTTTTTGCATCAAAAATTTTTTGTCTTACAACCATTATGATCTTTTAACAAGTGATTTTATCATGCTAAATCTCTTACGGTCATTTAAAAATACCATTTTAGGAGTTGACTCTTCCAACTAATTGTAACATTAATTTTTTTAAATTTGGTAATGACCCAATGCATTAAGTATGTGTAAATAATTTGCTATAAGACCATGTTTTTGACCTTAATAACTCAGTTTCCCAACCAAGGTTGCTATGAGAAATTTACAAAAAACATCTTTGATAAGGTTAGCCCACACTTCCGCTCATTTTCAAATTTCATTTTTTTTTTAAGCTGCATGTCGAACCGACATCTAACTTCGTTCTCAAGGCTATATCTTAACATATTTCGAAATAAAGAATTTGGAAAATTTAAATTTTTAGAAAAAGGGAATTTATGGACTAACCTTATCAAAGATGTTCAAAATTCCTCATAGCAACCTTGTTCCCATCTCTGATTATTAGATCCAATTTATTCTTTATAAAAACCCAAGTTCCTTTATTTGATGATTTCGAATCGAAAACCCTTGACCACACTTTTAGTTCTACTATTCTCCTATAGGCCGTTTTTTATTATNTTGATGATTTCGAATCGAAAACCCTTGACCACACTTTTAGTTCTACTATTCTCCTATAGGCCGTTTTTTATTATAATTCTATGTGTTGTAATTAAATCAAAAAATTTTGTTGTACATTGTTTTAAAAGACTAATTTTTCAAAATTTGGTCAAGCTCAAACAAAGATGGCTATCTGCATATAGTTTTTATAAGACCTACTTGAATCTTATATCTTTTTATTATGATCACAATTTTTTTTTTTTTTCTATTAAAACGCCAATTTTTTTATTGCAAAAGCAATGATCTTTTAGTAGATTAAATATTATCCAGCTACANTTTTCTATTAAAACGCCAATTTTTTTATTGCAAAAGCAATGATCTTTTAGTAGATTAAATATTATCCAGCTACATCTAGGTGGATTTTGTAATGTATATAGTATATACAATTTCCCATTAGTACAGACCATAGTAACACAAGCGCAAGCGCAAATGCAATTGAAAGGAAGCAGCTTATTAAAATAGTTTTAATAGTTTTTGAGCTACATTTATATACAGTGCACGACGTTTATAACTCGTAGGATATATTCTTGTAAGCCCAATATTCTCGTCTCAAAACGCCGTTTGGTTTGTTCTAATGCATTTAGTTTGGGACATTAACGCGTTATAAAAACAACCTATATAAGAGCAAAACGGTTATAAGAACTACCTTTTGCTGGGTAATTTTTAAAGCGGGAGTTGGATATAAGAGCAAAAGTCAAATCTCAAACAAAAATAATCTTTNCTTTTGCTGGGTAATTTTTAAAGCGGGAGTTGGATATAAGAGCAAAAGTCAAATCTCAAACAAAAATAATCTTCTTACATCTTCAATTTATAAAAGTACCACTTGAAATCATTTCAGTTGAAATGTCGTTCTTGTAAAATCTTTACATAACTTTAAATAGGAATTAAACAATTGCAATTTTTGACGAAATTGTCGACGATAATTACAGTCGATAACTTTAAGATCTATACTATAGTTATAGATTTTCTTTTTATAAATTTTGAAAAAAAAAAANTAATTACAGTCGATAACTTTAAGATCTATACTATAGTTATAGATTTTCTTTTTATAAATTTTGAAAAAAAAAAATTTTTTTTTTGCCATATACTTTTTATAAGAACATCTTGCTCTTATAAGCGTTGTAAGAACAAACGGTTATAAGAGCAGCATTTCCAGGCGACGGAGGGCAGCTCTTATAACCGTCGTGTAATAGTTATTATAATAACCGTTGAGTAAATACCGCATAATTTCTCTAAATCTTTAAAAAAAAAATAATAATAATTCTCCATAATTGTTCCAATGACTTAATTTTTTTTTATGAAAAATTATGAGGCTTGACGTGTGGATTGAATGAAGTATCAAAAGCTAGTACGTTGACACAAATGACTCAATTGCCTGACTACTAATGGAAATTGAACAAAATTCTAAATAAGTAGATTCATTTGTTGGCGCATGTAAAGACATGGGTATTGCGTGGGAAAAAGAAAATGAACTCAACCTAAATTCTAGTGAAAAAAAAAAGAATGAAAGAAAAACGGATGGAGAAAGTTTTTGAACCAGGAAACCAAAATAGTCTCAAAGAAAAGTTATTAATCCATTCGACAGGGTAGGTTCTTATTTCGGCATTTCATAACAAAAATCAAGAGAAGTAAGATAGAAATCAACCACTCAACAGCATTACTCTGATTATCAAAAAAAAAAAATTTTTTTTTGTTTTTCCATTTTTGAAATGTTCAAAAAAAAATTTCTTTTCTCTAATGATCTGACCAAAGAAGCTGGGATTTTGGGGATTGTAAAAGTTGTAAGAAACAGAAAATCTTGTAAACTAATTTGAAAAAAAATTTTTTTTTTATTTCAAAATTTCAAAATGATTTGAAATTTTCAGATTATCGGAATCGTATGCTTGTCTCTTCTCATTTACCACATTTGTATATATACTGCGGATCCTACCCCAAAACTACCACAAAAGAAAGGTCAATCACTTTCAGAAGAACAATCAAAGGATCAGAATCCAGTTGCAAATTTTTTAATTTGGGGTTGTAAGTTTCAAAAATAATCAATTTAAAAATTCATAAAAAAAAAAAAAAAAAAAAAAAATTTTTTNATTTGGGGTTGTAAGTTTCAAAAATAATCAATTTAAAAATTCATAAAAAAAAAAAAAAAAAAAAAAAATTTTTTAGAAAAATAACTTTTAATGTACTTGTTCAATTATTGAATTTGAATAATAGCGGATCGTCGAATATTGATGGTCATTTTGCCATATTTCGATTGNTACTTGTTCAATTATTGAATTTGAATAATAGCGGATCGTCGAATATTGATGGTCATTTTGCCATATTTCGATTGTATTTCATTCACTGGATGCATACTAATTTGGGCAAGTCATCGCGTAAGTTCCACAACCATTAGTAAATTTTGATAATAATAAATAAATAAAATTTTTAACAAATTTTTTATTTTTCTACAGCGCATGATCGAACTTTTTCAACTTTGGATAATTTCTGCCATAATTTTTTCTATGATTGATATGATCCTGATTATCCCAACTGTCTCATATGCACAAGATAAACTCCTAGTGCTCGCCAGTTATGCCTTTAGTTGTGTTCGAAAATTTTATACATTTTGGATTGTTAAAGAAATTTTAGTTGGACTTCGCGCAGAAGCAGAATCACAAGATGAGTTGGATTTTGATAGTTCTAGTTTTAAACGGTATTGAAACTTTTTGGTGTCAATTATGAACNTTTTAAACGGTATTGAAACTTTTTGGTGTCAATTATGAACTTGTTCATATAGTAAAAATCTCGGGGAATAAATAAATAAACTTGTTCCTAATCCTTAAAATGATTAAAAAAAAACACACAGATTTTCATCTCGTAATATTTCAAACAAAAAAAAAATTTTTTTCTGTTTGCAATATTTAAATCTCAAATATTCAACCCTGTCAATTGCGCGCAAATTTGAATACCCAACCTGCGCATACTGACCTAAACACATTGGTTTTAAAGAATGGACGTTACAATAAGTCTAAACCACACAAAATTAATCGTATAGCACTTAAATATGCAAAAATTTGTACTAAATTTTTACTNTACAATAAGTCTAAACCACACAAAATTAATCGTATAGCACTTAAATATGCAAAAATTTGTACTAAATTTTTACTCTTATCAAATCATATCTCACTTACCGTTGAGCAGATACCGCATTCAATTGACCGGAGAGCGATGCCCATTGGTAGGATCACAGTTTTAGGTGTTTTGACTTTGACATTTGGAACTCCCTGACCAATTTGACCTATTAGATTAGAAATAAAATGTCTAAATATTTATAAAAATTTTTGCTGTCTTAACCCCAGCACTATTAAGAAATGAAATTAGACAAATTACAGTGTGTTCGAATAAGAAGGCGAAAATTCGGCACTAATGTTTTTAAAAACCCCACAAATTAGAGTCTTGTGACACTTTTTAAGTTAAGAAGAGTTGACAAAACTTTGGTAAAAACGATTTTCAGAAACTTGAGCAGTTCATAATTTATGTAAAATTTTGACATATACTCAATTTTTTATTTTCCGCAAAATCATTTTTCAAAAATTTCGCCTTCTTATTTGAACGCACTGTATGTCCCTAATGGGTCTTAGAATCAACATCTGCCATCATTTTGAGTGAATTTTTAAATAGAAAACATACCAAAATGAGCACAACCAAAAGTTAAAGCTTTTCCCGTAATTGTTAGTAAGGCAGTATGAGAATGTCCTGCTGATGCCATCACAATTCTCTCCTGTCAAAAATTTATAAACCCAATAATAACATATAATTAAAAATATTATATTCCTGGTGATCTAAAAATTTGACTAACATCTACAGGAATCCGACAAGGATTGTATTTATTTTCAATTCCATTGTTTCCCAATTGTCCAAATACTCCCCAACCCCATGTCCAAGGTCGGTTGAGATGATCCACTGCAACTGTGTGGTATCCACCAGCAGCTGCAATAAAATCAATATTCAATAACGTCTAAATATAAATTTCAACTTAAAAATTAAAACTTACCAACGCAAATGAATGTCACACTTGGGAGAAAAGGAGAAACTGGGCTTTCGGTAAACGAGCAATTTCGTCCAACACCCAACTGACCTGTCAAGTCAACAAAACCTTTTACAAAACATTACAAATGGTACTTTTAATTTTTTATTTTTAGTTCCATAAACTAACGCCTGCGCTTTGTATTTACATTTCTGCTACAAAAATTATGGAACAAGAAACAAATATTAAGTAAAGAGTCAATTAATTTAATTTACCATATTTGTTGCTGCCAAATCCAATCAAAGTCTGCAAAAATTAAAATAAAATGTTAATAAACTATATATTTTATATGAAAAATGAATATTTAATACTCACGCCTGCATTTGTTAGTGCTACTGTATGACTCTGTCCACAAGAGACAGAGTCAATGACCAATTTTAGACTAGAAGAGAGATTCACAGGTATTGGGATTTCTATTGCACCTGGAATCTTATCACGATCCACACGAACCCCTGCAGTAAATTAACCTCAATAATTTTACATTTTACATTTTACATTAAGGAATTACGAATTAGTAATGAAAATTATTTACCCAAGCGACCCAACCTATTTTCTCCCCAACTATATAGGCGCCCATTTCGAATACAGACACAATGACCAGCAGAAGCTGAGAAAGTACTGAAGTAATGTGTTGAAAGTAAAGTTGTCGCAGTAGAATTATCAAAAACATTTTCCAGATATTTCTCCTTCAACTTTTGAGCTTCCCAATTGTAAAGGAAATACGGTAACTTACAAGGAATAGAATTTTCTGAAAAAAAAAAACGAAAATCAATTCATACTCTACATGAAAAAAATTTGAAAACTTGAAATTCTTACTTCGTTTTATAATTTCCAGCATTAGATGAATGAATAGATTTACATAATCTTCGTTGACCAGTTTCACCGTGTCCTATACAAAAAAAAAAAATCAAAACTTTCATTTATTTTGAGATAACTAGAAAATATTTTTTGAAAACTTTTAAAATCACCTGAGCCTCCGTAAAGTCAATAATTTCTGTTAAATCTGAGATTTCACAGAAAAATTTCCTAAGAAGTTCCCTTCGCCATGGTAAAAGAACTGAGGCTAAACGGCAGAGTGTTTCTTCATCAAGAATATCCACATTTTCTAAAAGTAGTTCCCTGAACCAGCAGAAAACTTGTGGTGAGGCTGAATAAAGTGACTTCCAACCACAGGCCATGAGACTCCAAAATTCAGCTAAATAAAACCATTTAAAATATGTTTTTTTTTTTTTTCATGTTTAGCTTATAAGATTAGTGAGTCTTACTGTCCATATCTTTAGGTTGAAAATTTTCTCGATGAGTATGAAGACCAAGAAAAATTTCAGAGTAGCAAAGCCTAACTTCACCAAGTGTTTTAGTTGCCCAAAGAAGTTCTGAGTAGGTCAATGAATTAGCTGCTACTTTTGATGCATAGTAGTCATTTGATCGTAGAAAGTGGCTAAAAATAATTTAAAAAAACTTTAAGTTTTAATAATTATAAAATTAAGAGAATTAGTTGAACTCACACTAGAAGATTCTTTGGATCTTTTGTAGGGTCAGTCTTTGTTCCATGACGTAAGTATTGTTCAATTCGTCCTTGAAGTATTATATCCGCCATTACATTACGCTCAGTTATGTTACCACTGAATTTTGATCTATCATTGTCCACAAGATCATAGAAACACAACATCGCAGGGATCATTCGACGAGAACCAAATTTTGCCACAATTTTTGAATAACTCATCTACAATGTCATGTTAGCAGACAGTTATAAAAATATTTTTTTTATAAGTTTTTATAATATTGTAATCATACCCCAGCAACTTTGTAATAGATTATGGTTTTTGCAAACTTTCCTTCCTCAGCACTTTTGTCTCCAGCTAGGACGTAGACTTCGTTCCTTGGAACGTTAAGAGCTGTACATACAACATCGAATAATGATCCTGCTGTTTCTTTTATAAGTAACTCTGTACAAGTTTCAACTGGAATTTTCCTGTAATGTAACAAATTAGGAACCTAATTAGTTAAAATTTTAATAAAATTTGATACACATACACATTTAGTACCTCAGTGCTAAAAGGTGTACGCCTGTTTGAGAAATCAAGAAAACAGAAAATTGATCCATGTTTCCTAATTCACCTGCTGGTTCGATTGCCAAAATCTTGGGGCTGAAAGGTATGATTGCAAATTCCTTCAACTACAAAGATAAACGATTCATGCATCGTTAATATGAATATTAACTAAACATAAGTACAAAGTTTAAAAAAATGTTTTCGTTGTTATTTAGTTACCATTTGATTATGAACAACTGAAAGTCGAATACAAAAGTTCTCTTCATCCACACCATAGAAAATCTTTTGAATGACAAATAATTTTGAAATATTTTCTGGAAGCGTCATTGAGGCAATCTGTCGAAAATCAGCTTCAAACAGCTAAAAAATTCATCAAATGATCATAAGTTAGATTTTAAAAAAATTCAACATATAAATAAAATAAATTTTCTCAATAATATAAATTATAAATTACTCGAAATTTATTGAATTTTTATAATCAAATCAATAAGCAAAGTGCTGTTTTCGTGTGTTACTAACCTTTTGCGCTCCTTCATAGATGGTCATTTTTTTTAAACTAAAGAGAATTTTAGTACAACCGTTAACATTACAGTTAGGTTAAAAAATGCCCATATATTAGGGTGCGCAAAAGTTGCGCAGCTATCTAAATAATGCCCGCTGTTTATTGGAATCAAAAGCCATTTAGAAACGTAAGCAAATGAAACAATTATAAAAAATCCTTACGTCAAGTTTAGTCCCAACATGTCGGAAAAATTGATTCCGTCCTCCTATTTTGTTCATGGAGCCACGAGAACTTAGCTCTTCCAATGTTGTAAATTTAATATTGACAGTTGAAGATGATTTTGAAGAAAGTGAAATATTGGTACTACTCGAATTGGTTGTGGCAATACTGTTTACATTTTCGGCACTCTGTACAGGAATTTCTTGACCAGTAGATAAGTCTCTACTTGTTCTTCGCCCAAATAAGAGCCCTTTGTCGGCATCTCCAAATCGTGAAATAATGTTCTCCTTAGCTCTTCGAAATATTGATTTTTTAACTACAAATTCCTCTTGTGGTGGAACATCCAAATCATCCAAGACTGTTGACACATTTTGATTGCTTTGGAGGCACACCTATGAGTTTAGTGTTTATGTCAAAATTATTAGACTTTATAGCACGAGATTTATATCAAATAACAAATAATTATATACCAGAAGGCAAGAAAGTCCTGCATTACTTATGAACAAGTGCATTGTTGTAATAGGTGAATTGAAGGTCACAAGTACTGGAAGAACATTGGTAGGAATAAAAATAAATTTTCCATTCCCAGCATTACACATCACCATTTTCGTATTATCACGGAACCATATTAGAATATCGATTATCTGAAACAAATCAAGTAAGTTGGTATAGAGCTTAGTAGATTCAAAATTTTCAAAATATTGTAAATTGAAAAAAAAACACTAAATTTTGAAATCTATTTACTTTACAATCATCCAAGTGAAACGTTTGCTTGAGGTCCAATTCAAGTTCACCAACGGAATTAAGTATTGAAGAAACTTCCAATTCATACAGTGTTCCATCTTCGGCTATAAATAAAAACACAATCGAATAATTTAACAACTAATTTATCAATCACACAAGGTTATTAAATTTCACTTACTCCCAATGTATAGTAGACCTTCCTCATCAAATGACAAAGCTGTGATTTTTCTAGAAGTATCTTCAAACCATGGGATTTGCCTTAGATGCCATTTAGATTGATCCAAAATTTTATTGGTATCAAGACGAGCAGAATTTCCAGAAACTAATAGTAAATCACCACTACAGAGAGAAACATTATGAACTTTTCTTGTTTCTATGAAATCAACATTTCTGTAATAAAATCAACTTACTGTTTCAGTGCAAAGGCAAACAAGTTCAATCGTCCAACTGAATACTTTGTGTAGAGTTCAATCTCAGAATGACTATGGAGATTGAACTTTTCCGTTAGGCTAAATAAATCACCGATAGCTGAAGTCTGAAATGGAGTTGCTAAAATACCAACATTTCCATCCTCTTCTATACTAATTCCACTCTTTATTGGGATCATTTTTGTTTATCAAATTACCTGTAATTAGACATAGCTAAGTAAAAATCAAATCAAACATTTTGATTCTATTGAAATTGGATATGTCATACGTGAACGTTTCCAGATGTGGGATAGACAAATCTATCGTCCAGTCCCAATTGACCTTGCATCCAGGCATTTGCTAATTTCCCAAATTTACTCCCTTTGCCTTTACCCGTTCACCGTAAATCAACTTATCAACGAAGTAAAAAAAACAATGAAAGAAATCAAACAAAAAGTTATTAGTTGATAATTTGAGTTCAATTACCTTATTATATGCCGGAGTACCATTTAATCAGCAACAATACAAGTAAATTAACTGAAACGTAGAGTATGAGTGAGTAACTCGATTGATTTGATTGACATTTCTTTTTATTTCGTTTCCGAAATGCAAAATTTTCAGCCAGATAAGTCAAAAGGTTGAAAAAATCACCCTACTTAAATAAACTTTTGTATTAAACTGATATGGGCAAAAATTTCGCCAAATCAGAGAAAGGAATAAGAATTTATTATCCAACCAAAGGTAGGTTAGTATCCGTCTCAGTTCTCACTCTGCTTCACCAAAGAGTGGGAGCGAGAGCGGAGTGAAACAAAAAAAATATAATGGGAGAGAGAGCGGAGCGAAACAAATAAAAATAAGGGGAGCGAGAGCGGAGCGAAAAAAAAATAATGGGAGCGAGAGCAGAGCGAAACAAATAAAAATAATGGGAGCGAGAGCGGAGCGAAACAAAAGAATAATAGGAGCGAGAGCGGAACGAAACAAAAAAAAATAATGGGAGCAAGAGCGGAGCAAAACAAAAAAAATAATAGTATGGAGAGGAGCGAAACAAAAAAATAATAGGGGCGAGAGTGGAGGGAAACAAAAAAAAAATTATGAGAGCAAGAGCGAGAGATGGAGGAAAACAGTCAGAAAGCGAGACTGAAAGCGGAGAGTTACGACAAAAAAATTACGCCATTAGGCGACATATCTCATAGCGAGAGTGGAGCTGTAGCTAAAACACAAATCTGGTTACATGTGGTTTCCGAACCAATAAAAATAGTCAGTATTAGGAATTACAAAAACGTCTTCCAGATTTTTCAAAAAGTTATCCAGTTTACTTCAGGTCAGAAAATCAGTAATTCAGTTGTACCAGACTCATTCAGATGTTGGAGCGAGGAAATTCCAATAGCTTAACTGTCTAAGTAAAATGGTTTGAGCAAATTTTTTGTCAGCTCATAAGTGATGGGTCCTATTTCCTATTTCCTCCCAAATTTTCCTATTTCCACCCAAATTTTGAAAGCTAGAGCGGAGCTAACAAAAATTAATGGAGCGACAATGGGAGCGGAGCAAATGATGAATAAATTTTGTATCAAACTGAGATTGTAACATTCTAAATGTAAAAAAAAATGTAAAAGCTTAATTCTAATAATTAAGCTTATCGCTTATTTTGATTTACTANACCAGACTCATTCAGATGTTGGAGCGAGGAAATTCCAATAGCTTAACTGTCTAAGTAAAATGGTTTGAGCAAATATTTTGTCAGCTCATAAGTGATGGGTCCTATTTCCTATTTCCTCCCAAATTTTCCTATTTCCACCCAAATTTTAAAAGCTAGAGCGGAGCTAATAAAAATTAATGGAGCGACAATGGGAGCGGAGCAATTGATGAATAAATTTTGTATCAAACTGAGATTGTTAGCATTCTAAATGTAAAAAAAAATGTAAAAGCTTAATTCTAATAATTAAGCTTATCGCTTATTTTGATTTACTAAAAAAAAATTCAAAGTTTGGACTAAAATTATTCTAATATAACTTGACCTATTTCAATATTCCAAGTTTCAACATGCATCGTTGCATCCCTTAGTAAATAGTTGAACTTCAAGTTTAGATCACGACAACAAGCCACTCCATGCCCATTCCTGTATATAGTATCAGGCTATTTGTACACCCAACACGAATATTTTCAGATATACAAGTATGATCATAAATTCAATGAAAATATGAAATTCCTACTGACAGTTTTCATTGTTTGAATAGAACCCGCTAGATGTCAAACATATAGTCAAATATGAAAAACCGGAAGGTCACTCTACAAGTTTACAGGTCAGAGGTCATCTACATTCATGTAGACAAGAATTTTCACACAAAGTATAAACTTTAGGTTAAAGATGAGTAAATATAAAGTATATTTTCATTCTTCTTGAAAATGTCTTCTAGTTCCTTCATATTATGTTTGATAGCTCCTTCATATTATGATATGTAGCCCCGTCATATTAAAAGTTTGGTAGCCCCATCATAATTAAGTTTCTTGAAAACGGCATCACTTGTAACTTGCATTGTGTAAAGACACTTGAAAATCAGGTCCAAAAATATTTGTGCAAGATAGTCTTTAGCATTCAGATATCAACGTCAAATGACAACAATGTTCTTCTAATTGTATAACTCTTCTACAGTCTAGTTCACATTATTAACCGTATCTTTCACCTTTTCTTCTCAATTCCGATGCCGTTTACACACAAAATGAGAGTGAAAAAGAGAAAGAATACAAATAAAAATGTGACTAGCGCTGTACGATTTATAAAAAAAAATTTTTACTTGTGCCTAGAACTTAGGACTGAATCATCTTACTAAATTTTTTTTTTTTACGTTGTTGTTAAATTAAAAACATTTAATTACTAACGTAAGTTCATATTTTTCTTATGAACATTTACCAAAATCTACATGTTGAATGAATTCGACATAACCAAGTTAATAAGATACAAAAAAAAAACCGAAGAAATTTTCTACCAACACTGTCAATTTCCTAAGAAGTTATATCGTTATGTATGCTTAAATTTAAGCTTAAATTAGAATACCCGGTAAAGTATATATTCGACCCTAGAATTTAAACCCAAAAAAAAAAAGAAATATATAAAAAAAAATAACATTACTTCACTTTTTTTGTTAAAATGATACTTGAAACTTCACAAAAAGGACCTGTACGATTGTAGACATCTACTCCACGGACTATGAAGTGGTAGCGATTCTCATCTGTAAACTATAATTTCCAATAAAAACATCACTATAAATTCATCATTGTATAAATTTTAACAAAAAAAAATTTTTTTTTTGTTTCAATTTAAAATTACCTGTGAGAGTGTACATGCCATTGGGAGAGGTAGTGCCTTGACCTCACCCACTTTTTTCCAAGATGACTGCTGTTGAATAATTTTATTTGAATTTGTATTTGCTAGAGCCTCTTGACAAGCAAAAAGTTGATAAGTCTGTATCTCTGCATATGAGGAATTGATGACATGGACCCATGAGAGTACAATCCCACTTCCACCACCGTGTTCTTGAACTGTTAAAGTAGGGCGTGGTGGTGGTGCCTTTGGTTTTTCAATTTGTGCTGTCCCAGATGGAAATTCCGGCTAAAAAAAAACAACAATAACATCAAAACGTTCAAAATTTTCAAATATTATAGTTAAAAAAAAATAATATATTTTAAATCACCAAAACAAATTTTGACAAAACTGCTGCATGCGCCTTGGTAATTATTGAATTAACCGCTTGTCTTGATACAATAATTTGTCCATTGTTCACCGTTGTAGATGTCATACGCAATGGACTTGTTTGACGTGTAGCAGATGGTGTATGACCAGTTGACCGTGGTAAATTTTGTAATGATGCCCTCGGGCGTACTCCAGTATTTGGAGTACGAATCAAAATATTCTGTCCACGAGGTGAAGGAGTTCTATTGAGAATTGCTGGACCTGGAGTTGACCCACGTACAAGAGAAGACGAAAAGACAACAGGACGGGATGACTGTCCTTGTGACGCAGGATGGACCAATTGATAACCTCCAGCCGTTGACGTCATTAATTGAACACCTTGTGCCATCGGCATTCCAATAGAACTAGAATTCAGAACGCCAACACGATAGCTGAGACCATTTTGGTTGATAACGACTGAAAAATTATGTAAAAAAAAAACAACATTGTAATTACAAAAATGAATAGTTACTATTCAAAATTTTATTATTTTTATTTTTATTCAAAATTTTATGAAAATTCTGATCATATTGAAATATAATAATAATAAATGGTGTCCGCACATCATACCCCCCTATTTTATAATAATTATAACTATGAATCAAACACTTTGTAAACTTACTCCCTCCAGTTCCACTAGGTTTTGTATTTGTCTCTCCTGTCAAATCAATGATACCATTGGATGTAGGCGTGAGTCCTGTTTTCATCACTGATGCACCATTGGTCATCGTGATGGTTGTATCTGTCCCAATTAATGTCGCCGTTGTTGATGATGGGAGTTGTTGATTTTGTGTTTTAGCTGGAATACCACCCAAACGAGCTGATGCAGGACCTGCTCTTCGCGCAACTTTATTAGCCGGTGGTGTTGGTTCAGGTTGTACCTGATTTCTTAATTCTGACACACTGATTGTAGGTTTACTCACTCGTTTCTGACCCTGACCCAAAATTGAAATTGGTAAAATACCATTCTGTTGTGGTGGTGGTGTTGTTCCATTCATAATTTTTGCTTTGACTGTAGCAGTAGCACTAACTGCCACCACTGGTGGCAGTACTGGCGGCGTATTCAATGTCTTCGAGTTACCCAATGGTGTAAGTGTTTTGTGTCGAGATGCCAGTGGTTCCATTCGAGCTTGAACTCCCACACCTCGAAAAAATTTAATAGGTGTAAAAGCTCGTTGAGCAAAATTTGGATTTCGAGAAATATTCTCTGTCACATTCTTCATTGCCTTTGAGAGATCATGAACCTAATAATTAAAACACATAATATTTGTATAATTTTAATAAAAAAATTTTTTTTTGAAAAAGCGCTGTTGCAATTTTTATAAATCTACACAATTTTCTCGCATTTAGCCAACAACGTCGCCGTCGTCATCTCCTCATCAGTAGTTGTGGATCGATAGTAAAAAAAATATAGGAATACAGAATTACTTCTACATTGACAGTTGTCATGCGCAGTAAACTCAACTTGAATTTCTCACAAGTTTTCATTTTACTGACTATAACATCAGTAAAATTATATTATACAGGATGATTATATGAAAACGAGAAGAACTACAGCGCCTGAGTGAAGAGGAGGAGTGGGCCAATAACCAAAAAAGCATATCAGTTGGCTGAGGCTGAGACTGAGGCTCTGGCTCTTCTAACATAAGAACTTTACATCAAACTTTTTCTCCTCTCCTCTGCCTAAGCCTAACTCCAACTGTATGAAAAAAGACAGAATAAAGAGGAATTTCCATTGCCAGCAAAGCAACCCAGCCGCAGCTGAGAGCAAAAAAAATATATATATATACAGAAAATGAGAAAAAAATTTAACCAAAAATACAGACAGACAGACGGACAAGTGTTCATAGAACCAATCACAATTGAAATTTAATAAGGGCGCAGATGTACCTAAGGGGTTTGTAATTAAGTTCCTTAATATTACCAAAAATTAACAAGAATATTTTTCTCTTGTATTTTTTATCACTGAATTATACATTTAAGTTGGCTAATGGCAATAACTAAATCCAAAAATTGAAATAAAATTTTTATATTTAGAATTTTTAATATTTATTTTTAATCATTTTCCCCACCGATTTGGTAAATAATTGAATATATTTTATTCACTATTTTAAATTCATCATTGTATTAAAATAGCGCTGATTTTTAATTACTTCAGTTGCCCATGTGGCAACTCTCACTATAACAGTGTACCATACCAGCAGCATACCAGCATACCACATACCAATACCAGATGATCATAAATTATAAACCAAAATCTTTCAATTGACCAATCCTATCGTTTTCTTTCCGTCACGAAACTAGCCGAGAGAAGATGACGACATGAGCCGATGAGCAAGACTTATCAACCTTCCATTAATTCCCCTTCACCACTACCACCACCGTCGGTTCCCCAGAGCCCAGACAACAAACAAGACAATGAACATTCGCCTCGGAAAAAGTATTGAACATTCAAGTGTAAAAATGAGCAACTAAGGATATGTGTTGCCAATTCCTATGATGATATGAACATAATGTTCAATTTCAACTAACAAGCAATTCTAACAATTATACATACTGCTTACTGCTTACTTCAACTGATGCAAAAATCATAATTTTTATCTAAAAGTACTAATAATAGCACACATTTTTTGTAAAACGGCTCATTTATGTCGGCTCCGGTACTCGACAAAGGAGCCCGAGGTCGTGGAAGGGGGTGGGGGGGAGGAGGGAAATGGGGTAATTGGGTAACGTTAATTTATCTAAATTTAAAACAAAGTAATTACAACAAAAAATTTACCTGTTTTTCGAGTAAGAGTGCTTTGGTACTAATCCTCTCCTCATACTGTGCCATGGATACCAACTTATTCTGCAAAACCGTCATTTGCTTACTTGAGTTGACTAATTCAACAATTTTCTTGAAATACATTTCTTCTAGTTCGGATCTTGGGAGTGATGTAATTGCAAATTTAATTTTAGCCAATGATTCTGTATCTTGTTTAGGATTTTTAACAAGACGAGTGATACTCTTGGCTGGTGCAGCTTCAATATTTTCTTTTGAACAATCCATTTCTTCATCTTCACTGTCTAATTCAATTAGAACGGGTAGTTCTTTATCTTTAATTGTGGCTTTACCTACAACTACAAGTACTGATGATGATTCAATTTTACCCACATCGGTAAAATCGGATGTATTTAAATTATCCATTTCACTGGATGACGTTGATGAAACGTTTTCAATAGATTCAAATGTTCCCACTTCTACACCATCCAAAATTTGTCCCATTACATGCTCAACGTCACTGGACACGTCCATTACTTCAACGTCCGCCATTTTAAGTGCGCGAACGTTCTTTAGTTGAAACTGCTTCTGCGCAAAAACAAATAGACTTACAAATTACGATGACCGTTGATGTGGAAGTGGTAAGAAAAAATTTTCCGAGGTTTTCACTACGTGTGAGAAAAATGTAAACTTAAAAAAANGTTGATGTGGAAGTGGTAAGAAAAAATTTTCCGAGGTTTTCACTACGTGTGAGAAAAATGTAAACTTAAAAAAAGTATTTTTTTTTTCGTTGTAGTAAGTAGTTATAAGTTGCACCTTGAGAGACATTCACTCAAGCTTCTNAAAAAAAGTATTTTTTTTTTCGTTGTAGTAAGTAGTTATAAGTTGCACCTTGAGAGACATTCACTCAAGCTTCTCCCTCTCTATACTGATCCTGTATGTTCTCTCACTCAACTCGGGGCTCCTTCTCAACTGCCACTCAACTGAGCATGCGCAGTAGGTTCTTACGCAAGGAAGAGTAGTGACTCTTCACTCACTCCGAATCACTTCAAATATCAAAAGTAAAGAAAAAGTAGATCCAATGTGATATCGTGCGCGCGCAGATTATTTATAAACTAAAAAATATTTTAAATACCAACCGTCAAAAATCAAAAGTATGACTTTATTATTAGTATTTTAGAAAAAAATTTTTGCGATTGCGCAATCAAAATTTAAAATGTTCTGCGCCACGTGGTGGCTCTCATTATTAACCCTTTGACCTCCTAAAATTTAGGGAAAATAGGCAGAGGTGTTGGATATAAATTAAAAATTTTTGTTACCGAAATTATTATGTTAAAAATGATAATAATAATATGTAATATAAAAAAAAATAATATTAATAGTAAAAAATAATATTTTCCTAATCATAATCATGGCATAATTCTTGGTACAATAGAGTATTATTGGTGTGTTCTAAACTACTTGAACTTTTATTTCCTCTCCTCTTGCGTCGTTGTCCCCGTTTTTGTCTATACATTTTACATGAGGGGAGGTGGGTAGTTATCCGACGACGGGGTTTCATTATTATTCTTATCCTTTTTTTTTCAACTAAAAATCCTCCGCTTGAGTCTACAGAGGGATCAGTTGGTTGAAAAACTTCACATAAATATGTACAAGAGAGAGGAATCAGTAAAGTTAAGTGGGTTCAAGTTTAAGCGCGCGCCGCGCTATGGATTGACCCTAGGTGAAAAATCCAGAGATGCTGGACAATTCAAATTATTTTTGTTTATTATTTGAAAAGACAAAAAGTTATAAAAATTTACTATTTTTTTNGATGCTGGACAATTCAAATTATTTTTGTTTATTATTTGAAAAGACAAAAAGTTATAAAAATTTACTATTTTTTTGTATACTTGAACCTATAGTAGGAGTANAGATGCTGGACAATTCAAATTATTTTTGTTTATTATTTGAAAAGACAAAAAGTTATAAAAATTTACTATTTTTTCGTATACTTGAACCTATAGTAGGAGTATTAGCATTAGCATTAGCATTGACATTAGTATTAGGTGGATTAGTAGTATGAGTCATTGGAAAACCTTGATAAATGTAAAACCTGAAACTCCGCCTTTATGGTTCTGAAAAACCCAATGTTAATATTTATAACTTTTTTTTTAAATTAGGTTTAGCTATAGTTGTGATTAGGTTAGCTGGAATAGGAAATAAAAAGTGAATTTGATTAGATAAAATCATTATAAAGTTTTTGAAGATTTTGTGCAANTTAGCTATAGTTGTGATTAGGTTAGCTGGAATAGGAAATAAAAAGTGAATTTGATTAGATAAAATCATTATAAAATTTTTGAAGACTTTGTGCAAAAAAATTTTTTTTCATTGGTTGAAACAATAAAATAAAATAGAGTAAATTCTTATATTAATGTGCATTATTGGTGAATCTGATGAGAGGAAGAATTATTCAAAAATTTGAAATTTTTTTCATGTCTGTAAAGTTGCCTAAAAGTTATTGCCTAAAAGTTGAATATGAGGACAACTTTATTTTTACCAAGTCGCGCAGGAGTTATTAGAAAATTTACTCCTATTTCTAAATCTTACTCATTAAACCTTAATAATCCAAATAAAAATTTGGTTTTTGGCCTAGAGGGTTAAAAAATTTACGTTTTTTTTAACAAANTCTAAATCTTACTCATTAAACCTTAATAATCCAAATAAAAATTTGGTTTTTGGCCTAGAGGGTTAAAAAATTTAGGTTTTTTTTAACAAAAAAAAATACTTTTATGAAAAAAATAATTTGGGGTTGTAACTAACGTTTCTTGTGGCAAATTATGCCACATCGTTTCTCAAAATTGATTTGAGACATTCGGACTATGACGTAAAAATCAGTAAGGCATCAAGTGCAAGTGTAGGCAGGCAGTAGGTATTAGGAAGTCACTTGTTCTTCTAAATTTTTTACTTATTTTTCTTTAATTTATTTATTTTTTTAATTGATTTTTTTTTGCGATGAATGATTCAACCCAAACCAGTTGCNAATAATTTGGGGTTGTAACTAACGTTTCTTGTGGCAAATTATGCCACATCGTTTCTCAAAATTGATTTGAGACACTCGGACTATGACGTAAAAATCAGTAAGGCTTTTTCTGAAACAAGTGCAAATGTAGGCAGGCAGTAGGTATTAGGAAGTCACTTGTTTTTCTAAATTTTTTACTTATTTTTCTTAAATTGTATTTTTTTAATTGATTTTTTTTTTTGCGATGAATGATTCAACCCAAACCAGTTGCAAATTCTTTGAACAAACATACTTCATGAAGAACTAGTGATTTGATTTTTGATTTAGAAATGTGCTATTGCAATTTGCTTGCGCAGTGACGACACGATGAACAAAAAAAAACACAGCATATTACGAAACTTCTTAGTTTTTATTTATTTTTTTTTTTTAATAAATAATTTAATTATGAAGCAAGAGAGACAAGTGAGCAGTNCGCAGTGACGACACGATGAACAAAAAAAAACACAGCATATTACGAAACTTCTTAGTTTTTATTTATTTTTTTTTAAATAAATAATTTAATTATGAAGCAAGAGAGACAAGTGAGCAATTTTTTTGATTATTCGCATCACACTGTTCCAGTTGTTCAAAATAGCCAGATGAGAGACAAACAATCTTATAAGTGACTTCCTGCCAACTTATGATTTTTGGCGCATTCTGATGAACGAATTAATGTCAGCGAAATATTTTTAAATCAGCCATTTTCATTTTAGCGAGTGAGAAAAGAAATTTTCAATTTGTGCACAAGCCTCACCTGCCTCACTATTATCATCATCACTAGTCAACTAATACTTATTTTGTGTAGCAGAATTAGTTATTATTGGATAATTTAGCCAGTAATAGTGTAGTCAATACAAAAAATGGAAAGAAAGTGGGAAAATGCGCTTTTTTTTTCGAACTGTACAGTAGAAAATTTGTTACAAAGACTACTACAGAGCTGTTTTGTTTCTTTGTCACTTAGCTTAATTTAAGATCAATATCCCGAAGCCTCTTTGTACTCGGAGCCTTCGAGAGTGAAGAAATCTTCTAATTTCCACTGGAGTGTCTCAAAAGTTGGTCGCTTCATGGCGTCAGCATGCCAACATTCGAGCATGATATCGTAGAGTCGATCTGGACAAGCCGGCGGGCATGGCATTCGGTAACCATGTTCTACTTGGTGGAGAACTTCTGCATTTGTCATCCCTGGGTATGGGATCCGTCCATACGTCACTAACTCAGTCAACAAGATTCCAAAAGACCAGACGTCAGATTTAATAGAGAATTTAGAGTAATTTGCAGCTTCCGGTGCAGTCCATTTGATTGGAAATCGTGTACCTGTAGACACATGAGTATTACTAGACTGATGGATAGGTTTAACGTATGTCGACCATACAGATTACTTTGTTTGAAAGTTTTTAATGAATCCAATTGGGATAGTTTGAAACTAAAGTCTTACTATCAGTCCACAATATGGACCTAACTCAAAAAGCGCGAAAATCCAATAAGAGCAAAACCAATATGGACCTCATCCAATAAGCGCCAAACCAATAAAGACCTCATCCAATTTGCGACAACCTCAAAAAGCGGAAATAAAATATAAGTTAACTCAAACGTAAACTAAACCTACAACTAATTCTAATAAATCTTAAATATAGATAAGAAAGTACTCCCTACTGACTTTTAGCGCATATTGGGAAACACGAATGCAACCCTGGTATCATTCAACTTAAAGATTTCAATGAGTTCGTTACTTATCATACTCCATACTAATAATGCTTATCGATATTTTTGACTACATACGGATGCGACTTAAAATTTTTTTAAATAGTGAATAATAAAATTTCATTTTACCTAGTCGAGCTTCGTACTCATCCTCTTTGATAAGTCGAGCTAACCCAAAATCAGCAATTTTTACTGTGTTAGATTCTCCAACCAAAACGTTTCTTGCTGCAAGATCACGGTGAATGTAGTTTTGTGACTCGAGGTAAGCCATACCTCCTGCTATTTGAGCCGCCATGTCAATAAGATTGGGCAACTGTGAGATGAACAAAGATTATGTAAAAAAAACCTTGTGCGCGATCACTTCATGTTACAGAATCTTGAAATTTTTATGAAGCGCACCTTCAGTCCACGCCCTTTTCCACTGAGGTATTCCAACAATGAGCCATTCTTCATGAGCTCGGTAATTATGAATATGGGTTCTTCTAATGTACATACTGCATACAATTGGATAAGTTTCGGATGACGAAGTTTCTTCATTATTTGCGCTTCTGCTAAGAAGTCCTTGGCATCCATTGTGCCTATAAAATAACAATAGGTTTAAATTGAAATTTTCTTAGGACACCACAATATTTTAGGAACCATTGAACCAAATACAAAAAGTATTGATCTAAGAAAGACATACCTGGTTTTAAAGTTTTAATGGCTACTGGAGTTGTATTATTCCAAAGTCCTTCCCAAACCTCTCCAAACTGACCATGTCCAAGTTTTCTTAGAAATTTAAGTGAACTTCTGTCGATTTCCCACTGGTCGCGAGTATTATGTGACAGACCACCCGTGACTGGTTTCTCTACTTGTATACAAGCTTTCCGGAGATTGACACATAAGCCATCTGCATCTTTGGAATAGTGATCTACCAATTCTTGAAGAGTTCGGAATGTCGTTCGTCGAGCAATGAAAAATCCACCTATAATTAAATATCACAATTAAATAAAATCGCTAGAGTATTACCTCAAATCCAATTTCGTAGTTTCAACTAAAAAAATATTGATTCGTTGATTAATTACCGTCGTCTAGTTGCCGTATTCTGTAATGTTTCACAGTGTCGCCATCACGAACAGAAAGAGAGAAATCATTCCTTCTTGATTCCGAATCTCGAATCAAAAAAGCTCCATGTTCATTTTCTGGTAGTAAAAGTTTCTTTTCAGCTTCAATTCTTTTGATTTTCCCAAAGTACCATCTAAAATGTATTGATTTGAGAATATCAAGAATAAAAAAAAATCCAAATCAACTCAACAATATGTGGAACAGGACTCTGCTTACGGCTCGGCTTCTATAGATTTTAATTTGGCAACGTAATTGGAAGGAATGTAGCCTTCTTGTCGCGTACTTTTGGATCTTGCAAACCACCAGTCTCCTTGAGTATCATTTAGTATTTCTAAGTGTTCACCTTTACGAAAACTGAGGTCTTCATCAGTTCGAGCGTCATAGTCATAGAGAGCAACAAATATCCTCGCATTACCAGCTGCAGCTGCTACAGCATTGTTTATGCCACCCTGTAACTATATAACCATAATTACAATTAGTTTATCAATTCATCTGAAGTCCAGCACTTCAAAAAAATTATTATCATGCGTCTAGACAAGTAATTAATTTGTTATATGAAGTATCAAGGACAAATAAAGGTCTATATGTTACAAAAGAAGCAATAATTATTAAACCTAAAACCTAAAAAATAAAAACTGAACTAATTTTGCAACAAAAAATTAAAAACTCAAAAACAAACTTGAGAGTTGCTCTCCGAATCAGGCAGGGGTGGTAAAGAAACAGGATTTCGAACATGTTGAATATGATGTGAATTATGTGAAGGATGAGTCAAAGGATCTCCGGTAACTCCTTCTGATGGTATATTTGATAAAATTGCTGCAGGATTATTGACTCCGCCTGGATGAACATTTCCATTTTCTAAAGCTACTGCAGAATCTCCACTACTTTTGTGTCCAACGAGACAATTCCCCATTTCTAACTCCTCACATCGAGTAGAGAGATGATGGAGACCCTTCTCTGTTTGTTCTGGATTGAAATTTTAATAATCTCGTGTCGACCTTCCTGTTGGCAGAAAAATCTAGTTAGTTATTAAAAGTTTTAGTTAAACTTGAAATGACGGAAATTCCTTACTCTTACTCAACTTCATTCAAATTCAAATTTAAATAGGTAATGAGTAATAATAATGAGTAATGAATGGTATTGTTAATGTGCAGATGATTATATTTAACCAAAGTCCATATAGATTATTCTTAAGTTACTTACCTCTCAACAAAATTCACGATATGGAAGTATCCATCTTACTTAGAGACGTGACTCGACGGTACTCAGGGTACGGGGGGATCCTGTACTGACCCTAGCTTATATCCAAATGAATAAATGTAGAGATTTCCTTAGTTAATTAAAAGCAAGTTAAACAATCTCCTCTTTAATAATAATAATGCCCAGCCCCAATACCCAATCTAGTACTTACGGATTTCCAAAGTCAATTCAGCAAAAATTAATTAAATATTATGATTTAATTAATTATTGATTTAATTTGTCCACTCACATCTACTGTTNAATTCACGATATGGAAGTATCCATCTTACTTAGAGACGTGACTCGACGGTACTCAGGGTACGGGGGGATCCTGTACTGACCCTAGCTTATATCCAAATGAATAAATGTAGAGATTTCCTTAGTTAATTAAAAGCAAGTTAAACAATCTCCTCTTTAATAATAATAATGCCCAGCCCCAATACCCAATCTAGTACTTACGGATTTCCAAAGTCAATTCAGCAAAAATTAATTAAATATTATGATTTAATTAATCATTGATTTAATTTGTCCACTCACATCTACTGTTACTGTTACTGTTAATGTTTAAATAATTTAATTTTAAACACTTGCGTGAAGTGCAGCGTGTGTCAAACTTCAAACACACCTTTTCCTTCCGTGTTTTGTTTTCAGAATAAATCAAACTTTTACTTTTCTTTATAAAAATGATGTTTGGGGATCTCCCACAGGGCCGTAGCGAAATATAAAATCTATCACTTATTCTACAGTGTGGACCAAGTTTTTTTGTATCAGTGTGTAGCCAAAGCAAAAGTTTAAAACAAAATATTGATTCGACTGAGTTTAGACATAAATCGTAGAAATTACTTCCAAAAATTCAGTTAATATGCTTCAAATTACTGTTTTCCATGACTCTTGAATCATGATTCTGACTCCCAGGTTTTTAGGAGTCGGGAGTCATATACAATTCGGAGTCAGTGTCAGACTCATAGAGTTTAGACTTCAAACATGGAGTCGGAGTCAGAGTCATGACTTCCGAGCCTGGGAGTCGACTTCCAGTCAAAACTGAAAGTCGACTTCCAGGCTCGGAAGTCATGACACTGCAAGTCGACTCCCAGGCCCGAAAGTCATGACTGCAAGTCGACTCCCATACTCGGGAGTCGACTTCCAGTCATGACTCCCGACTATGGGAGTCGACTTCCAGTCATGACTCCCAAACTTGGGAGTCATGACTCTGGAAATCAACTCCCATACTTGACTCTCTGCAAGTCGACTCCCATACTCGGAAGTCATGACTCTGGAAGCCGACTCCCAAACTTGGGAGGCATGACTCTGCAAGTCAACTCGCATACTCGGGAGTCATGACTCTAGAAGTCGACTCCCAAACTTGNATACTTGACTCTCTGCAAGTCGACTCCCATACTCGGAAGTCATGACTCTGGAAGCCGACTCCCAAACTTGGGAGTCATGACTCTGGAAGTCAACTCGCATACTCGGGAGTCATGACTCTGGAAGTCGACTCCCAAACTTGGGAGTCATGACTCTGGAAGTCGACTCCCAAACTTGGGAGTCATGACTCTGGAAGTCGACTCAAGACTCGGGAGTCATGACTCTGGAAGTCGACTCAAGACTCGGGACTCATGACTCTGGAAGTCGACTCAAGACTCGGGAGTCAAGACTCGGGACTCATGACTCTGGAAGTCGACTCAAGACTCGGGAGTCATGACTCTGGAAGTCGACTCCCATACTCGGGAGTCATGACTCTGGAAGTCGACTCCCAAACTTGGGAGTCATGACTCTGGAAGTCGACTCAAGACTCGGGAGTCATGACTCTGGAAGTCGACTCAAGACTCGGGAGTCATGACTCTGGAAGTCGACTCAAGACTCGGGAGTCATGACTCTGGAAGTCGACTCAAGACTCGGGAGTCATGACTCTGGAAGTCGACTCAAGACTCGGGAGTCATGACTCTGGAAGTCGACTCAAGACTCGGGAGTCATGACTCTGGAAGTCGACTCAAGACTCGGGAGTCATGACTCTGGAAGTCGACTCAAGACTCGGGAGTCATGACTCTGGAAGTCGACTCAAGACTCGGGAGTCATGACTCTAGAAGTTTACTCAAGAATTGGGAGTCATGACTCTGAAAGTCGACTCAAGACTCGGGAGTCATGCCTCTGGAAGTCGACTCCAGACTATGGAGTTAAAACTCTGTAAGTCGACTCCCAGGGAGTCATGACTCTTTTCCAACATGCGCAAATGAGCATGTTTGCAATATCGACCTTATTTCCCTTGAATTTTTTACCTTCATTATTAAATAAATTTTGTTATTTTTAATTTTTAATTGTCCTACGCAATTTCCGATATTTTGCATCAAGTGACTCCAGAGTTATAGTCAAAACCCAAAAACCTTACTATTTACTTGATGTAAGGAATAATACATAAGGATTGGCACTCCCTACCTTACTCCTATCTAAATCATTTCTAAATCTATGCGCGAACTAAATTTTATTGTAAGATCTCACTATAAATTTCTACCAAGTAAGAATTCCCTTCAAAATGAAAATAAAATATAAAAAAATTTTCATGAATCATCTTTGAATAAACTTTAAATATCATANCAGAGTTATAGTCAAAACCCAAAAACCTTACTATTTACTTGATGTAAGGAATAATACATAAGGATTGGCACTCTCTACCTTACTCCTATCTAAATCATTTCTAAATCTATGCGCGAACTAAATTTTATTGTAAGATCTCACTATAAATTTCTACCAAGTAAAAATTCCCTTCAAAATGAAAATAAAATATAAAAAAATTTTCATGAATCATCTTTGAATAAACTTTAAATATCATAATAAATTATTATTTATTATAAATTAAATTTTCATGTTTCTATAAATTACAAGTTAAATACAAAAGTTATGGCTAAAAATAATATTTTTTTGAGTCATGTTTTGACTCAAAACAAAATGACGCTACGGTACCGCATACTCGAAATTGAAAGGACCAAAGAACCTGATGATGAAATTCTTTGTTCATGCAACGGCACTCCCTGCTAATAACTCCCTTGTACCCATTACAAAAAATATACAAGGTTACAAGGTTTCTAATGAAACACGGTTATGAATCCGAAACAAACCCGGTATCATTTGCAAGTAAGCAATGAATTGTCATTTGACAATTCATTGGTTACTCGATTACCTCCTGTCGCCTCTGGTCACTTTCTACTTATCCCCGGTGTCCTGTCACAAGAAACAGGACACAAGAGACAACGACAAATGTTGATAATTAGTTCATAAGTTTTAACAATGGTTAATAATTTATTAAACTAAACTTTCTGAGCATGATCGTTTTACACCTATGATTGATTGGTCTCCCGCAAATCAAATACATGTTCAGGACAGGAATTGGATCTATTTTTTTAATTGCGCATGATTCTCTAGAAATTTTTAAATATTTTAACTTAAAATTCAGCATAAATATGAACGTAAAAATAATTTTTTTTAAAGATATTTTGTGTTTTTGAAAAACGATGGTGAAAAAAAAACCCTATGAAAAATAAAATTCCTGAAATAACTGACTTGGGTGATTTTAAAGAGGTAATGACGGATGAGCTGAGTGAGTAGCATAGAAAATGTTACTTCAAAGAAGACCAGATTCGCGTATCTTGTTTGTAAAGAATTTTTCGAGATTATTAGCACATTTGTAGTACTCTGTTTCTACGCTGTTGTATGTACGACAGTTTGTNATTTTAATTTCGCATGATTCTCTAGAAATTTTTAAATATTTTAACTTAAAATTCAGCATAAATATGAACGTAAAAATAATTTTTTTTTAAGATATTTTGTGTTTTTGAAAAACGATGGTGAAAAAAAAACCCTATGAAAAATAAAATTCCTGAAATAACTGACTTGGGTGATTTTAAAGAGGTAATGACGGATGAGCTGAGTGAGTAGCATAGAAAATGTTACTTCAAAGAAGACCAGATTCGCGTATCTTGTTTGTAAAGAATTTTTCGAGATTATTAGCACATTTGTAGTACTCTGTTTCTACGCTGTTGTATGTACGACAGTTTGTAAAAATGCGCGTCATGTCAGCCACAAATAGTTTCGTGCCAATGTAGTAACCACGTTTTAGACGATCGCCAATTGTTTTCAAATCTAAAGATCAAAAATTGTAATCAAAATAAATTATTCTAAAGTCTCATCAACTTATCTAAAAAAAATTCAACGCTCACCCATTGGGTACGGGATATATTCATAGTAATCAGGAACTTCATTTTTATCCACCGGTTTCAGGAATGGCCAAGCAGCGTGATGATTTCGAACCTTTAAATTTAAAAACATAATTAGTAATAGTAATTTTTCATTTTTCATTTTCTAGAACACAAAAAAAGCTTCATAAAAGTCAACAATACCTACTTGATTGAGAATACTTTTGAAAACAAGAATGAGATTCGGTTCATCATCTTTCGTCTCATAGGGTACTAAAAATTTAAACATTATTATAAATTGGTATAATTAATATTTAATTTAAAAAAAAAAGTTAAATATATACCAGGTAGTCCACACAGAGCTGCAGCTTCAGCAAGGCCAGGAATTTCTACAAGTCTTTTATTCTCTTTACGTGGTGCTCCACTAAACTCCATAGCCTAAAAAACGAAATATTTCAATTCAATTTTCTATCTACTATCTACAACCTAACAACCTAACAACCTAATAATTTCGAACAATAGTTTGAATCTTACTTTCAGTTCATCGTATTTTCTTTGTACAAGTTTCATCATCAATTCCTTTTGTCGTCTCACTACAGTTGTAAATTCTGTGTATCTTATTGATGAGTTCAGTTCACAATGCATCAATGTAGCACCTTCGTACTCTTTGATAAATCCATTATAAATTTTCCTATCCACTGTTATTTCCATACTAAATCCTTGTTTTTTGAAATATCCTGAAAATAATCAAAAAGTTTTTTATTAAAACCAAATATTGAATTCATATATTCATTCTTACCTATGGCAAACTCGTCAGCATAAGTCAGGAAATGAAGTACTCCCATTTGAATATGATAATCTTTTAGTTGATTCATGAGATGAGTTCCATAACCTTTGACCTATATACAGTCATAAAAGATTTACTTAAATTGCCATTCTAACTTTCTAAACTCTTGTGTGGAATTTACTTGTTCATTTGAAGTGACAGCACAGAACACAATTTCCGTAAATCCTTGATCTGGAAACATACGAAAACAAATTCCACCAATAGGACGCGAGTCCTTCACCAATGCTAGCGTTTTGTGCTTTCTGAAATTTTTTGAAAAGTTGCATTTAACATATATATATAATCTTCCACAAATCTCTTATAAAATATCTTAAAAATACCTTGATTTTAAAAACTTACGGATCAAAAACAAGGCGCGAAATATACTCTTTGGGCATGCGTGGTAATTGATGTGAGAACACATTTTGCAGTCCAATAAGCCACATCATAGTTTCCTTTGTAACGGCTTGCGTTAATGAATTCCCAACCACATAGCATGATATAATTTTTCGTTGTTCTTCTAACTTTGCTGCATCATCTCTTGCTGCAGCATCATCGAAAAGCGCCTTGTTGAGTGTAAGTATAAAAATAAAATGAATACAGTTTCGATTCGAATCCAGTTCGATAACAAAACAACTAAACTAACAGATCAACTTACATCGCCTCCCCCACTTGATTTTGCGACATCAATATCCTTACAGAGTTCATTGTACAATTCAATAGAAATATCATTAGGATCTTGCTCAACTTCCATTGGAACTTCTTCAGGTTCAATTCTTGATACAGAGGGCGTGGTTGTCGATGGATGTTCGAGACATTGATCTAATTCTGTATCGTCTACTTTTGTAATTTCCACTGGCTCTTGCTTCACTGTAGTAGTGATAGTCATTGGTGTTATGGCAGATATTGAAGGTCGTGATGTCCGTGCACCCACCGGCAACTGAGCACTTTGTTGAGATGCTTGAGCTAAATTATGTGGCAACTTTGAAGCTGAGATTGGTGGTTTGAAATTTGGATCCCAAATTGGACTGTTTGGGGCATGGATAGCTGAATCTATTGCATCCATTAGTCTGAACAAAGAAAATGACAGAAACTAATTTCCTCCTATACCTTCCTATCTCGATTATGCAAAGTTGACTTTTACCCTGGTAAAATTTTAGCAATGATTTCGCGTCTTTTCGGATTGATTTTTTCCTGTTCAGTTGCAAACTTTGCCACGAGATTCGCCTTTACCACTGGAAAAACTTCTTTCAAAAAGTGACGACCGAATATAAGAGTAACTTCATGTTTTGGAAGTGAGTCACAAAATGCGGGAACATTACACAAAATGAGCCACCTAAAATTTAATTTAAAATACATTTAATATTTGAAAATTTTGATCAACTGAAAAAAATATTGCGTGTATATAGTGATTATAAAGTCACCTTGTATACATAGACTTATACGGTTCATAGAGACCAGTAGCCAATCGCACAGCAGCAGCGGACGGAACCTCAAGCTTTGAATTATTAACCATATGAAGAAGAATTTTTCCTAAATCAACCACTGCAGCCCATTCATGTGGTTGGAGATGACTGTAACGAAATGCTAAAAGTGCCATAAGGGCACGAGAAATTGATGGTGTTTCATATGGAGGTTGACCAAGAGTGACCAAATCAGGGGCAGGATTCGAACAAGATGCAACACTTTTTCGAAGTAATCGAAACAAATAGTGATAAATCTGCTTAGTTTCTGCATCTTCCGAAGCCACTGGATCTCTTTGATATAGAATAAACAATGTCTCTAAATCAACGGTTGTAGTAACTAACTCATCTATTTCGTTATCCCCAAGTCGCAGGAAGTCATTGATGTGTTTTTCTAAAAATCAAAAAGATTTCATAATATTAGAATCCAATAGAAACTTATGAAATTCATTGTTTTACCAAATGTATGAGAACAATGTCGACATGGCTCATGAACATTTTCTAATGACCCTGATTCCGAGTTAGACGGTGGAAATAAGAAGTTTCGTCCAGCAGCAAGGCTCTTCCAACCACCACACTGGCAACCATCCATCTAAAGTATTAACAAAAATTAAAAATTAACTAAAAATAAAATAGTTTTGTAGGTAATTATTTACTTTGCAGTTAGAATGAGTTGCTAATCGACTGATCTTCTCATTACGACTCAAAGCTTTAAATTGTGCCTTTCGTTGAGATATTCTTGCAGTATTCTTAGCAAGTTGTAACTGTGTCGCTGAAGAAAGTGCTACACTTGGTGAATTTGATACAGAAGATGGTACTTCGACTCTACCGGTAGAATTTGAAGGTACAGTAGCTCCTATACTGGAAATACTTGTTTCTGTACTGTTTCCACTTCCCATCGGCTGGAGTGATTGTGGAGATATGGGTGACATGTTACCTATACTCACCTTACTGTTCATAACGTAAACTATTCTTAAGTCGAGAGGTTGACTGAAACACACAGGAGACAGGAGTATGCACAATGCTTACAACAACTCGTCGTCACCGAGTACCGACTAAAAATTCAACTGAAATTCATAAAAAAATTTACAATTTTATAATTTTTTAAATAAATAAAATATTAATAAAACTAAAAACTTAAATTAACCTTTGACTTGTATCAATCAAAAAACAAACAAAATCTAATTCCTCCTGAAAGAGCTACACTGACGACTTCTTTAGTAACACAGAAATGGGCAAAAAATTCAAAATTTCAATTTTTCAGTTTCAAATTTTCAAATTTTGGCTTGAGCCGTAATCCATGAGACAATAAGCCAGCTCTTAAGTCATGACTCTGACTCAAGAAATTTCCTGAGTTAGCTCATGAGTCACAGCCATAGCGTATAAACCTTTCTGCATATTAAGTCAAATAATAAAATTGTGTAATGACTCAGTCATATAACTCACTAATGACTCTTAAATTTTAATTTTTACAGTAAGTTTGAGTTACAAATTATTTACTGACTCAGTGACTCATTTCAAATGAATGACTTTGATAATAAAAATAAAAAAATGGCAGTAGTAACATTAGAGATCGATGTACACCACTCCAACTGCTTTTTTATGTGAGTCAGAGTCAGATTCAACTAAATGATTCCAAAAGTTTATAAAAACTTTCAATAACCAATTTTTAATCATTTATAACTTTCACTCCCTGATAATAAATTAAACCAATGACTCAAAATTACATCTTACCGTTATATATATATATATATATAGTAGCCTCTACTCTATTACTTTAATTAATGCGCCCAAAAACTTGAAAATACAAATAATCAAATCTTACACTCAAGCTGATTAATAATTAAATTTCTATATTCAAGTCCAATTTGGTAAAAATTTGAATTAAAAAAAAATTCGAATATAAAAAAAAATTTTTTTTTTTTGATAAAATACTACATTTCAAAAAAAAACTGAACGGAGAGAAGCCCGTGTTACCTGAATCACTCAATGATGATTTCCAATACTCATCACACAGTAAAAGAACTGAGTGGCTCAAAAAGTAGCAGAGTTGTCGAAAAATACTGTTCCTTTTATGTAAAAAATAAATTTAGAAGCATCTTAATTATGCTTTCAAATTGCTTTCACATAATATTTTAAAACAAAAAATATAAAATGTGACAAAAATAGACATATTTTCTTTTATTTTTAGATCTATGTAGACTAATTTATAAACAGACTCCCATATATGCATGAGTGAATGGATTGANTTTTTTTTTTGATAAAATACTACATTTCAAAAAAAAACTGAACAGAGAGAATCCCGTGTTACCTGAATCACTCAATGATGATTTCCAATACTCATCACGCAGTAAAAGAACTGAGTGGCTCAAAAAGTAGCAGAGTTGTCGAAAAATACTGTTCCTTTTATGTAAAAAATAAATTTAGAAGCCTCTTAATTATGCTTTCAAATTGCTTTCACATAATATTTTTAAACAGAAAAAATATAAAATGTGACAAAAATAGACATTTTCTTTTATTTTTAGATCTATGTAGACTAATTTATAAACAGACTCCCATATATGCATGAGTGAATGGATTGAGTATAAAAGGAAAGGTGTAGAGGTAAACATCTGTTTATTTTAAAACAAAATGATACAATTCACATGTGACCAAAATTTTAAAAAAATGCGGGAAACACATTGTTTATTTTAAAAGGTTTTTGACCTTGAAA
The DNA here is from genome assembly GCA_002738285.1 of Holacanthella duospinosa. Taxonomy (NCBI): domain Eukaryota; kingdom Metazoa; phylum Arthropoda; class Collembola; order Poduromorpha; family Neanuridae; genus Holacanthella; species Holacanthella duospinosa. The sequence continues at coordinate 38,172 of NIPM01000729.1, forward strand.
ATTTTAATTTTTAACAAATCACATTAAATTTAGAGGTTACAAGATTGTTAGGTTGTTAGGTTGTTAGGGTTAAAAAAGAAACCCAAAAATTATTCANAAAAAAAAAATGCGGGAAACACATTGTTTATTTTAAAAGGTTTTTGACCTTGAAAATTTTAATTTTTAACAAATCACANTTAAAAAAATGCGGGAAACACATTGTTTATTTTAAAAGGTTTTTGACCTTGAAAATTTTAATTTTTAACAAATCACATTAAATTTAGAGGTTACAAGATTGTTAGGTTGTTAGGTTGTTAGGGTTAAAAAAGAAACCCAAAAATTATTCAATTATTGGAGTAATTGGAGTGGGAAAGACGACATAGACAGTCGGAAATCATGAGTACATCTTCCAAAAATAAGAAACCGGAATCGGTGAGATAATATTTGGTTAATTATAAATTGAAATTCACTTTAAAATGATGATTTTTTTTTATGAGTTTTAGATACAAGTTAGAAATACTGGTGACTGGAGTTCTGGATCTAAACTTTGTTGTATAAAAAATCAATTATGGAATGATCCATATTTTGAAATATTTAACTACATCAATCCTGTACCGAAACGAACTTCATTAATTTGTAATGGCTACTATGTTCGATATCGAGTCTGTGATTACTTTGTACGAAAACTCTTGGATACCTTACCTGGACCCATACAAGTTAGAAGAGTTTTCCATTTAATGATTTACTTTTTGTTTAAAAATATTATATTATATTCAGTTTTATTGGCCTATTTTTAGTTTGTTGCCTTAGGAGGAGGAATGGACACGATGTACTTTCGAATTTATGATGCATTTAGAGACCGACTCTGTGGATTTTTTGATGTAGATTTTGATAGTGTTGTAAAAAAGAAAAAAAATATTTATTTGAATTTGGTGGAACCTTCTTGGAAAGGAAAATTCGTGATTCCAGAATTTGTACCAGCCGATTTACGTTCGGTCTACAGCTTATCTACGAATTTAAAAAATGCCAAATTTGATGTCAATATCCCAACCATTTTCTATTCAGAGTGCGTTTTAAATTATCTATCTTTGCAAGAGTAGGTACATTTTTTTTTTAAATATTTCATAAAGTTTTTTTTGTAAATAATTTAATTAATAGTGCTCTTTTATATAGAAACGGCTCTATTCTAAATTGGATAAATGAAACTGTTCCTCAAAGTATTTTATGTGCTTATGAACAAACCAATCCTGATGACTCGTTTGGACGGATTATGTTGGAACACTTTGAGAAAAATGGTTGTCCAATCCAAGGAATTCAAGGGAATGGAAGTATAGAACTTCAGTGTTTGCAGATCAAAAATGCTGTGAGTAATTAATTAGAATGAAGCATATGGTCTACTCTTTCCATTTCAAAATAATTGAAAATTACATAAAATTTTATATTTTATCTATTAAAATCTAGGGATTTGAAAAGTACTTCGTCATGAATGCATGGGATGCATTTCTACAGATATCAAAGAATGATGTATTTCCAATTCCAAAAATTTCCCAACTTCTTTTCGATGAGTATGAAGCACTAATTGGAACTTGCCTCCATTATTCAATCCGAATCGGAACTACAAAAAATGTGAACAATTACTCATCCATTGGATGTTTTACTTTCCCCGGTCATGTTAATAATACTCAAGTATCAAATTATACATCACCGGAGATATTAACATTGGATAATCCAAACGTCCTATCATGTAGGACTACTCTCAAATTGAAAGGTCAAGTGAGTATTTTACATGAGAACACAATTTACCTCATCGGAGGCTCTGATCAGACGTCCCAATTACAATCGTCTATTGTTAAACTCATTTTTTCACTCAAAAACGGAGAAATAACTACAAATGTTGAAAAAATTTGTGAGAATGAGCTACTGAAAAGGAGCTACGCATCTGCTGTTTACTGTGACACGATTGGCAGTATATTTGTCCATGGTGGGCGGAAAGCACCAGTTTCTCCAAGGAGTAATGAAGTGATTCAAATTCAAATTAATTCATCTATTCACATATCTCCAGACAAAATTACTATAATAGTATCTGGAAACTCCAAATCTAAAGAAGAGGTTCAGCCATGTCGTAGATGGCGCCACTCATTGTCATATTACAATAGACAATGTGAAGATGGCGCTGAGTCGTGTTTGTTCCTATTTGGCGGGAAAACAACTCAAGAGGTTAGAAACTAAACTGGTTTGAATTTTAACATATAAAGGTAACCAACTACCTAACTGATGTTATTACTACAGTATGCTCTAAATGACAGCTGGATTTATCAAATCGCAACCAAGAGTTGGGTATCATTGATAGAATCTACTTCAACGATTGAGTATCCAACTGCTAGACACTCTCATGCAGCAGTAACAAGTCTATGGCGAGACTCTATTTTCATCATTGGAGGAGTTTCAGCCAATGACACAAGTCTCTGTGACGACGCCCTTTGGGAGTATAACTACAATGAAAACTTTTGGACCAAATGGAATGAATTTGAAGTCAATTTTCGGAGAGTCGGTCATGTCGCGCAGGAGTCTAGAGATACACTTTATGTGATTGGTGGATATGGAAATGACTCGGATACGAGTCTCAATACTTTCATCATAACAATAAACTTTGACACCAAGAAACTTCGAAAATTTGAATTGGTAAGTCCAGGGATTAAAATTAAAATTCTAATCGTAATTGAGTAAAATTTCATGAATTTTGAACTTCACATTTTACAGGAACTCTACCGCCCACAGCTATTTTTGCCATTTGACTTTTCTGCGCATATTCTACGTCCTAATGGAGCTAATGAAGACTATTTGGTAGTGGTAGGAGGAGGTGGTAATTGTTTCTCATTCGGGTCACACTACAACAGTGATTGTATTTGTTTCAAATTACCACTTTCCCAAGTGTAAAACATTTAGTAAGTGCTTTTGTCATAGTGATACTTGGACGTAATATGAATCTGAATTAGCCATTTTCAGATACATCCAAATTACACTACTAAATTTTTTTTAATGAAGTATTTTCGTAACTTTTGTCAAAATGTTGTTGAATTTTCAAAAGACTTGAGAGTTTCTATTAGCGTAATTCCTGAGAAAATTTAAAAATCTTTTTCTACAGATTTACTAGTATTGGAAGTGCTTTAAACTTGACAATTTATAAACCTATCCAATTTTTGAGTAAACTATGAGCAATAGTACCGCTTGGAGGAATGATGAATTCATTACCTTCATTATTTCGAAATAAATTCGGATTGGCGAGAATTGTCTTGTAAGATTTGAGTACTTCTTCTTTGGTGAACCATTTGGCGTCTTCCAACTCTTGTTTGTCGATATCCAACTTTAAAAAAAAAAAAAAACATTTTATATCTTCATATTTTTCTACTTTTCTTACCTTTACCATAAAATCGAATCAATTTATGACTTACAGTAGTTGAGCCAGGCATTGCTCTTGTTATGCAAGCTAACATCAATGAATTCTGAGGAAGTGGCCACATCTGTAAGTCAAAATATTCAACTTTGCCTACAACAATCCCAGCTTCTTCAGCAATTTCACGACGAACTGCTTTTTCAACAGATTCTCCTAAAATTTTTTTTTTTATAAAAATTCAAATTTTGCGTGCTTTCAGTCAAGAAAAGATTAATATTTATGAATCATTGCGCATGTTACAACCTGACTCGATAAATCCAGCAATACAAGAATACATTCCCGCTAGGTGTCTCGGTTGTCTCACAAGAAGAACTTTTTCTCCAGTGGGATCCTCGACACGAGTGATGGCCACTGGATGAATCACTGGATAATGATGATTGGCTTTGGGACATGTCCCACAACTTAACATCGTCCCTGCAACATTCCTAGACAGTTTAGTTGCACAACTTGGACAGAATTTCATAGTTTCTAACCAAGTTAGGAGTGAGTAGCCCTAAGATATGTAATCAGTTTTAATCATAAATCAGTAGAAAATTATTATTTAAATTTCAGAAACTTACGCGTGCAACTAAGCTGGCATCATACGAAGGTAATCCCAATGTCGCTGTGCGCAAATCAGGAAATTTTGTCCCTGTTTCAATTTCACTCTCTATGCCACTAGTTACTGGACTTGCAAACATTGGGATGTCATCTGTCTCTTCGTCAATTCCAAGTAGAACAGATCGACAGGCAAGGTCTTCCCCACAGTGAGTCTGCGCATCTAAGGGTTATAAACATTTTTGATTGATAAACATTTTTAAAAAAAAAATTTTTTTTTTCTGTCATATTACCTATGAAATTTGTAAATTTAATTGTTAATCCAGCAGATTTATCTCCAAAGTGTAACAATGGTTTCCCATTTGAAAACATCAGGTACGTTCCTTTTCTGTAAGCCTGAGAACAATTATCATCATTTTGTTTCAATTGTTCCAGATACTTGCACTGTGCCACATAGCGTGTCATTCTTCTCAAACTCCAACTCATCCGCTATTAGTAACTGGAAAATGAAAATAAAATTTCAATCCTGATATGTTCAGTTTAACAGTCTCATATTTTTTTTTATTTCTATGTATTCTTGAATTGGCTACGTACATGAGTTTAAATAAAGGATGTTGCCAGCTTGTGAAAACAATTTGCATTTCTTTTGAAGAAGGTATAATACAAAATAATCTTATATTATTAATGTTTAAACCAAATGTGAAAAGTTGCGTCAAGATTATTGAGATAATTCAACCGAGGTTTACTGTAATTTTTCTGTGTCATTTGACTTTCCAATATTATTTCGGAATTAGATAAACACTCTGTTAAACTATGCTCGGCATAATTTATTTTTACTTATCAACCTTTGCTAAATTTAGAATGACGCCAGGTAGCCTTTACAAAACATTTCACCTGTACAGTATTACCTCAATTATTGAGCTAGCGTGTAAGATAAACGCCTGGTACGAGTAAGACGATGCAAAAAAAAAATTAAAAAATTAATTTCAATTTTATAACAAAAAAATATTGTTATGACTAAAGAATAAATCGACCAACTCACCTTGGTTTGTTGGACGAAATCTCCATGGTCCATAACTATAAACAATTAACTAATTGATTTTTAACAATAATGAAACAAAATAAATAAATTTTGAAACTTTAACTTTTGAATTTGTGGCTTTTCCCACTGTTTCTCTAATTTCTTGTCTCAACAGTTAGAGCTCATAAAAGAATTATAACATAATTATTCAAAAGTGCCTAGTGCACAATTTCTATTATCATAATAATAATAACTTAAGAAAGAAAACAAAAGAAAAAAAAACCACAAGGTAAGAAAAAAATCTATTACTAGAAAAAAAAACTATTTCTAACTTTCTCAGTCATAACAATTCTAAGTCATAACAATATATTAGTTTGTAATTATAATATGACTAATAAATGAGCTGCGCATTATAATTGAATTCTGATAGGGTTGAAAATGTGTATCTTATGGCCGAGAGCGGCTTATAACCGAACGAATACGGTACGCATCCATTTTGTGATTCTGCCACATCACCTCCCACTAGATTTATAAGATTCATTAGAAAATCTCAAGGGATGCTAAAGGTAATTTCGTTCACTTTGAAAAAGATTCACTAAGATTAATTTTGTGTTGATTAATTAATATATTTTAGGTAGCTAAGATGGGTTCTTTCGAACGTGTTATATGGGAAGTTGAATTTCTTATGTTGCGAATCATTAACAGTGGAGTTGGCATGTATAATGTCATAAATCCAAATATTCAAGATTACGACGAAAAAAGTCAACGCTTTTTCCAATAATTTCAACGGCTAATCTGACGCTACGAGAAGCTAGAATTGGAGAACAAGACCTGCTTAATATCATTGGTAAAAAATATACAGGGTCCACCAGAATTAAGTACCATATGGAGAAAGTTTTTATGAAAAATGCGTCAGAAATTTAGAGTGTTGCACTGCATCAGACAGTGCTAGAAGTATGAAAAAGTATGCTCACTCTTAGATTGTAACCATTATACTAACCTACTGTGGTTACCATGCGGTGCTGAGCGATGGATTTTTAACCTATATAATCTCGAATGAATAGTTTGTCACCTTCGAGCAAATTTTAATTTGATAATTTGACAATATATAGTATCTTTCTAATTAAAAAAAATTAATTCAAAAATTAAAAATTGTTTTACTTTAGATAAATAGAAAGCTTTAGATTTTAGCTTTTAACTTTTAGAGAGACTTAACAATTTTATTCGAGCGAATTACAACTGAATTAGTACAATTATTTTAGGTCATCGATTTCGTCAATTAGTCAAAGAAGAAGAAATCAACATATTTTGTAGAGATTTGTTGCAGTCTATACTGCTTCAAGCTCTTGGACTAGAAAAAGAGAATTTAGAAAAGCAAAAATTGGAACTTAAAGTCACTTCGGATAACCTTGAAGAGAGTGTTAAAAATCCAAACCTTGAGTCGGTTTATAAGCGAAATCAGGACCGTATTTTGATCATTACCAAAACAACACAGAGGGTTCATGAACTTGAATTGAATGTTGAAGCAAACATTACCCCAGGTAAAATTAACACATATTATATCTACTTTAACTCATTTGCATGACATTGGTTTCAAAACTTAAGATNACTCATTTGCATGACATTGGTTTCAAAACTTAAGATGATTCTTTATGTAGACACTTCCATTGATACTGAATGGTAGGAAGCAGAGGAATAATGCGTGGAATTAGAAATTTTGCTCTAAAATGGATTATTAATACTAAACACCTTAAGTCTCATTCTTAGCTTACTTCCATNAGAGGGTTCATGAACTTGAATTGAATGTTGAAGCAAACATTACCCCAGGTAAAATTAACACATATTATATCTACTTTAACTCATTTGCATGACATTGGTTTCAAAACTTAAGATGATTCTTTATGTAGACACTTCCATTGATACTGAATGGTAGGAAGCAGAGGAATAATGCGCGGAATTAGAAATTTTGCTCTAAAATGGATTATTAATACTAAACACCTTAAGTCTCATTCTTAGCTTACTTCCATNGGAATTAGAAATTTTGCTCTAAAATGGATTATTAATACTAAACACCTTAAGTCTCATTCTTAGCTTACTTCCATTTAAACTCTTGTGCTTCGGTAGTGTTACTTTTCTGCCCAAAGCTCTTTTTATGGCAAAAATGTTCAAAACACTATTATTGCATAAGTTTTTATCTTTATATTGAACGCTCTACCTTTTTTCTAAAATTACTGACGAATTGCTATATTAACTTATGATTGATCTAATTTGTCTTATTAGATAGAATAANCTTTTTTCTAAAATTACTGACGAATTGCTATATTAACTTATGATTGATCTAATTTGTCTTATTAGATAGAATAAAAGAATAACACGATCATCATGTTGAAATGGAGTGGATAGATGATAATTTCCAGACATTTGTCTGGAAATTTAAAATTNAATAACACGATCATCATGTTGAAATGGAGTGGATAGATGATAATTTCCAGACATTTGTCTGGAAATTTAAAATTAACATTATTTATTGATATACTACAAAATTTAATAACCTTAATACATTAATTTATTCTACAATGTAAAAACTTGAGTTAGACCTCTTAAGACGGGTACGCATTACAGTTAATACTTCCTGGCTTCAACTACGAATGACTTAGCTTCAACTTCTTTATCGAGGTACCAAGAGAGTTTTGCTAACTTCAGTAATAGAATACCAAGGAGTGGATGACTCTTTGATAAATATTTCCTANGGTACCAAGAGAGTTTTGCTAACTTCAGTAATAGAATACCAAGGAGTGGATGACTCTTTGATAAATATTTCCTACGATAACAATTAGTAAAAATTAAGTCTCTGGTTGTAGTAAGGCAGTGAGCGATGATTGTTACATGCAATTGTAACGCACACTTGTAGATTAGGATGTAGGAGTAAAGCAGCAATTGACATTACTCTCTGTGATTTTTTTTTCATCAAGAGATAGGTTTAGGTTTTATTAGGTTCAAAATTCGCCAAATATCCTCTCATATTTTAGTGTGAAAAGGGCATTGATACCAGATGACTCACTTTAACCTAATTGTAAACGAAGACCAATTTTGAATGTATTTTTGTATTTTCATAATAAAAATCATTTAGAACGAAAAATTTTTACATTGAGCTAATAATTTGATAATTTTTAACCGAGAACATTCTACAGTAAAACACTTAGGCCAAAATTAACTTCTCACCCGAATTAAAATTTGATCAGTACTTTATGCTAGACTAAACATTCCGTTGGTTGAGTTTAAAAAATAAAAGGAATAATTCTATAGTTTGTTGGAGCTCTGTACAATATCATAAATTTTATAATTTTTTGATATGTAATATTTATCATCTTTAATTTTGCTCACAGTTGACAGTAGTAGTTGACTATACATAATTGTTAAAGTATTGTTGTCTTATTATTGGTGTAGTTTTGTTTCGGAGTAGTGTAAATACCCTGAGTTATTTCTACCTGGCGTCATTTATTTTTATCTGTCTACCTTTGCTAAATTAAGAACGACGCCAAGTAAACTGTAGAAAGCAATCCAACTGAAAAGTATTCATTCTGTGAGCTCGTCATCTCAAATCAGTTTTTAAATTTTTGGAAAATTTTTCGTCATTTTAAAGGTAACTTCATCTTCTTTGAAATAAATTAATTAAAATTAATACTAATATTGAATTGATTTTAGCAACCTCAAATGGATCCTTACAAAAAAGTCATCGTCCAAACTCAAGTATTAATGGTGGAGATTCTATGTGGGGGAGGAAATCTATACAATAGCCTGGATCCAAACATAAATGATTATGATGAAAATAGATCAAATTTTTTTAAAGTTTTGCTGGAATCCAACTTGACATTACGCGATGCCGGATTGAAAGAACAAAATCTTTCTAATCTAATAGGTAATTAAATAATATATATACAAATATTTCCAGTGAATTATTACTGAAGTGACCATACCCACCGTTTTTGAAGACAGATTGAAATACATTGATGGAAACATCTATTCTNTTTTTTTAAAGTTTTGCTGGAATCCAACTTGACATTACGCGATGCCGGATTGAAAGAACAAAATCTTTCTAATGTAATAGGTAATTAAATAATATATATACAAATATTTCCAGCGAATTATTACTGAAGTGACCATACCCACCGTTTTTGAAGACAGATTGAAATACATTGATGGAAACATCTATTCTGATTTTTTAGGAATTGACAACTTGTAGTTTTATGTTTATAAGCTACGTGACTCATGAAATTTAAAAATATAGTCCCCCTCCTCCCCTCCATAATTTACAAATCAAGTACTTAACAAATATAGCAAGTGATTATTACAGGATTTCGCTTAAATCGAGTATTCAACGAGGCAGATATCACCGGATACTGTACCGATAAGTTGGTGACAATTAATACCCTAATTGATCAACTTAAAATGGTGAAAGATACCTTGACTAGGGAAGAAGAGGAATTACAGTCGGAATTCAATAATCTTACTCAGAAGGGGATACGAAATCCAAACGTCGAAGCAGTAATTCAGCAAATNTTACAGTCGGAATTCAATAATCTTACTCAGAAGGGGATACGAAATCCAAACGTCGAAGCAGTAATTCAGCAAATTAAAAATAAAAGTCAAATTATTACAAACACTGTGCGCAGAGTTCATCATTTGAAAACAAGCCTTCAGGAAAATATTCGTCCGGGTAAAACAAATACAATTCATTCATTTACTGATCATTGATTTTTAAAATACAATTGGTTTTATGGGTTTTAGACTCTTCTACTGTAATTGCATGGTGGGAAGCGGAGGAATAACCGCACGGGATTAGAATTGTTGCTCTAAAACAAATTTTCTCTTCTCACACAATTTAGCTTATTTCTATTCAACTTCCCTNCGGGATTAGAATTGTTGCTCTAAAACAAATTTTCTCTTCTCACACAATTTAGCTTATTTCTATTCAACTTCCCTACTTTTTCGAGCAATACTTTTTCTGCTTTGCTGCTTAAAAATCNACAATTTAGCTTATTTCTATTCAACTTCCCTACTTTTTCGAGCAATACTTTTTCTGCTTTGCTGCTTAAAAATCTTTTTTGTACCATGAATAATCAAAAACATGATTACCCTAAAACCCCGTACATAAGGATACAACTAAGAGAATAGGAGCGCGTTATCAACTCTGCAGATTTTTTTTAAATAGTAATTTTGATAACATCAACTAATCTCATACCCATCGTACTAGAGATGTGTTAAATTGTGCTATCTCAAACTTTGTCCTTAAGGGGTGATTTTTTAAACTTCCTTTTGCGTTTCAACTTTCGTTTTTGGTTTGATTGTATAAATTTAAGATTAAAAATGAATCTTACAGGAAATTACCGAAAGTTATTATTATGTGTTACCACGAAGATACGCAGAAAAATAGCTGTTAAAAACAAATTGCGCACTAGACACGATAGTACATTATGTATGGGAGAAGGTACATTATTTGTGGGCTTTAGGGTATTTGCTTAAGGTTGTAGCCTTTGCTTTGAATGATCTACTGGTTGGACAGATTCAACATACTCCTTTTTGAGAACTACTTAATTTTTACCCACCAAATGCGTACCTCTTACTTCATATGAATACCGAGTGATGGGCAAAATTCCCGAAGTGAATTTCGATATCATTATACATATTCTTCATGAGTCCTAGTTTGGCCTAGTCAGTCACTACCTCTGGGAGTCATGGCAGATTTTCNCCCTAATTGATCAACTTAAAATGGTGAAAGATACCTTGACTAGGGAAGAAGAGGAATTACAATCGGAATTCAATAATCTTACTCAAAAGGGGATACGAAATCCAAACGTCGAAGCAGTAATTCAGCAAATTAAAAATAAAAGTCAAATTATTACAAACANAAAGGGGATACGAAATCCAAACGTCGAAGCAGTAATTCAGCAAATTAAAAATAAAAGTCAAATTATTACAAACACTATGCGCAGAGTTCATCATTTGAAAACAAGCCTTCAGGAAAATATTCGTCCGGGTAAAACAAACATAATTCATTCATTTACTGATCATTGATTTTAAAAATACAATTGGTTTTGTGGGTTTTAGACNGTGAAAGATACCTTGACTAGGGAAGAAGAGGAATTACAATCGGAATTCAACAACCTTGCTCAGAGGGGGATCCTAAACCCAAACGTCGAAGCAGTACTTCAACAAATTAATAATAAAACTCAGATTATCACAAATACAATGCGCAGAGTTCATCAGTTAAAAACAAGCCTTCAGGAAAATATTCGTCCGGGTAAAACAAACATAATTCATTCATTTACTGATCATTGATTTTAAAAATACAATTGGTTTTGTGGGTTTTAGACTCTTCTACTCTAATTGCATGGTGGGAAGCGGAGGAATAACCGCGCGGGATTAGAATTGTTGCTCGAAAACGAATTTTCTCTTCTCGCACTACTATTTAGCTTACTTCTATTCAGCTTCCTTTCTTTTCGAGCAATACTCTTTCTGTTTTTCTTCTGGAAGATCTTTTTTGTACCATGAATGATCAAAAATATGATTACCCTAAAACCCCTTACATAAGGATACAACTAAGAATACAAAAGCGCATTATCAACGGGTGTGGGTTTTGTTAATCAGTAATTTGGATAACGTCATCACCTAATCTAATCCTCATCGTACTAGAGATGTGTTAAATTTTGCTACTTCAAACTATATGCTTAAAGAGGGTTTTTTAAACTTATTTTTGTGTCTCAACTTTCATTATTGATTTGATTGTGTGAATTTAAGATTAAAAATGAATCTTACAGGAAATTACCGAAAGTTATTATTATGTGTTACCGAGAAGATACGCATTAAAATAGCTGTTAAAGACAAATTGCGCGTTAGACACGGTAGTACTCATTATCTATGTGAGATGGTACATTATTTGTGGGCTTTAGGGTATTTGCTTAAGCTTGTAGCCTTTGCTTTGAATGATCTATTCTTTCTTTCTATTATGCTTGAAGTACATCATTGAAATTAAATTCTAATTGGTTCTCATTTGTCCAGAATAATATAACAACCAGAATTTGGAAATGGAGAATCAATGTCACGTGGTCAATGTGGGTTACATGACAGGTGACAATGGTTTATAATTATAATTATATTATTAACTCATTATACTCAACTAATTCATGTTGTGTAAGCTAAGCTTATAATAAGCTGAGTTTGATATAAAAGTACTTTGAACTTTACCGCAGAGNGATCTATTCTTTCTTTCTATTATGCTTGAAGTACATCATTGAAATTAAATTCTAATTGATTCTCATTTGTCCAGAATAATATAACAATCAGAATTTGGAAATGGAGAATCAATGTCACGTGGTCAATGTGGGTTACATGACAGGTGACAATGGTTTATAATTATAATTATATTATTAACTCATTATACTCAAATAATTCATGTTGTGTAAGCTAAGCTTATAATAAGCTGAGTTTGATATAAAAGTACTTTGAACTTTACCGCAGAGTTCGTGATTTAAAAATTTTTTTTGAAAAAGTAAAGAAAATCGTTTCTTTTTTATGATTTGTTTATCAACGAAATATGCACCGCGTAATTTGTTTGAAAAAATAAATAAAAATCATCATTTTTGTTTCGGTTTGTTAATTATCAACCGATTATTATCACGAACCCAGCTTTACGGTCAAACATTTCGATTTAGCGACCATCGAAAGTATCATTATAACTACTCCTCTGTCTGTTAAGCTTTCCTTAAAATGTAAGTAGTCAAATTTTCTTTCCAAACAAGTTTTCAAAAGCCCGTTGGGNCTGTCTGTTAAGCTTTCCTTAAAATGTAAGTAGTCAAATTTTCTTTCCAAACAAGTTTTCAAAAGCCCGTTGGGCTTTTTATTAATTTCGCTGTATATTATTGAATACATGATCAATATTTTTGAAACTAATTTTTCAAAAATTTCCAAATCAAAAATTATTTTTTATTTTAAGAAATGGTGTTCATTAGGTAAGGTAATAATTATTAATAATTAATTAAATATTACAACAACTTCGCTATTATTGAAACTGTTACATTTTATTATTATTAAATGTGTCACAGAAATGATCAATTAATTTTAATAAATTTACAAAATTTATACCATTGNACATTTTATTATTATTAAATGTGTCACAGAAATGATCAATTAATTTTAATAAATTTACAAAATTTATACCATTGAATTCAAATAGCTCTCAGAAACTGAGAATTGTGGGAGCATGCGTGTGACTCTGTTGCCATATAACTTCTGCGCGTTCGTGTGTTCTGATTCTCCAATTGCCAAATCATTCCTAATACAGTCAGCAATAGGTCTATTTAATGAACTTTGACATAAAAATTTTAATATTTTCAACAATGATAGATTACTTGAATCCAATTTTTTCAGTAGTAACATCCATTTTTTTAGTACGTTAGTTGAATCAGGCATTGCTACAACAATCTCAGGTTCCNATTTTTTCAGTAGTAACATCCATTTTTTTAGTACGTTAGTTGAATCAGGCATTGCTACAACAATCTCAGGTTCCTCAGCATCACGACGAACTGCCCTTTCAAAAGATTCTACTTCGACGATTGAGTATCCAACTGCTAGACACTCTCATGCAGCGGTAACAAGTCTATGGCGACATTATATTTTCATCATTGGAGGAGTTTAAGCCAATGACACAAGTCTCTGTGACGACGCCCTTTGGGAGTTTAACTACAATGAAAACTTTTGGACCAAATGGAATGAATTTGAAGTCAATTTTCGGAGAGTCGGTCATGTGGCGAAGGAGTCTAGAGATACACTTTTTGTGATTGGTGGATATGGAAATGACTCAGATACGAGTCTCAATACTTTCATCATAACAATAAACTTTGACACCAAGGAACTTCATACTACAACAGTGATTGTATTTGTTTCAAATTACCACTTTACCAAGTGTAAAATATTTAGTAAGTGATTTTGCCATAGTGATACTTGGTCGTAATCTGAATCTGGATTAGCTATTTCCAGATACCTCCAAATTATACTACTCAATTTTATTAATGAAGTATTTTCGTAACTTTTGTTAAAATTTTGTTGAATTTTCAAAAGGCTTGAGAGTTTATAATAGCGTAATTCCTGAGAAAATTTAAAAATCTTTTTCTACAGATTTACTAATATTGGAAGTGCTTTAAACTTGACAATTTATAAACCTATCCAATTTTTGAGTAAACTATGAGCAATAGTACCGCNTATTGGAAGTGCTTTAAACTTGACAATTTATAAACCTATCCAATTTTTGAGTAAACTATGAGCAATAGTACCGCTTGGAGGAATGATGAATTCATTACCTTCATTATTTCGAAATAAATTCNTGAGTAAACTATGAGCAATAGTACCGCTTGGAGGAATGATGAATTCATTACCTTCATTATTTCGAAATAAATTAGAATTGGCGAGAATTGTCTTGTAAGATTTGAGTACTTCTTCTTTGGTGAACCATTTTGCGTCTTCCAACTCTTGTTTGTCGATATCAAACTTTAAAAAAAAAGTAACATTTCATATCTTCATATTTTTCTACTTTTCTTACCTTTATGATTAAATCGAATCAATTTCTGACTTACATTAGTTGAGCCAGGCATTGCTCGTGTTATGCAAGCTAACATCAACGAATTCTGAGGAAGTGGCCACGTCTGTGAGTCAAAATATTCAACTTTGCCTACAACAATCCCAGCTTCTTCAGCAATCTCACGACGAACTGCTTTTTCAACAGATTCTCCTAATTATTTTTTTTATAAAAATTAAAATTTTGCGTGCTTTCAGTCAAGAGAAGATTTATATTTATGAATCATTGCGCATGTTAACAACCTGACTCGATAAATCCAGCAATACAAGTATACATTCCCGCTGGGTATTTCGGTTGTCTCACAAGAAGAACTTTTTTTCCNATTTCGGTTGTCTCACAAGAAGAACTTTTTTTCCAGTGGGATCCTCGACACGAGTGATGGCCACTGGATGAATCACTGGATAATGATGGTTGCCTTTGGAACATGTCCCACAACTTAGCATTGTCCCTGCAACATTCCTAGACAGTTTAGTTGCACAACTTGGACA